>MU854076.1:0-21996 GCA_033297225.1 Diplogelasinospora grovesii | reverse complement strand
GGCGGTGAGGGCGATTTTTGGGGGGTTAGGGTTTTGTATGGGAGCCTACGGTACGGATAGACGGTTCCTACGGTACGGCCAGACGCCCTCTAAATAAGTGGTAAGAAAGTTGGTATAGTCTCCGCTCTCGGACTAATGAATGTGACGCGGGAACGCTGGTACACCGCCTTCGGCGGCGCTTAAGTGCGCAGCGCACCGCTTACGGCGGTACGGAGGCACTCGGGTGACAAAAAAAGTGATACACACAAATTTTTTACCCCGCAACCCACCTTCATCCACGAACGCAAAATACCTACCACAATGGCCTACACCCACCACGACACGCCTAAAAAGGCCATGGTTCGAGGTACTATTAGTTTCTTGGAAGCGGAAAGGATTGATCACTTCAAATCTTGAGTTTTCCGTCATTTCGGGGTCCCACACGCCAGTGGTTACCGCGCCTTGCGAGCAGCGAATTCAAGGCGTCATCACGACGATCCAGAAATCGACTTAAGTAAATAAACGCGTTTTTCACGTCATATTATATAATTAGCTAGCCTTTATTAACGGCTATTATTAGGAATATATAGTATGTTTCTAGCCTATACGTAGTAGAAAAGATTTTTAAATAATTAATACTAAGTCATTAATAAAAGCCTTATATAACGTATTTAACCTTAAACTTATATTTATTCTTTATTATATATGAAGGGTTTATTTTGCCGTTTAATAGATTATTAACTAGTAGCTTTAGTTTTAATACTTAATAGCCTTTTAAGGCCTTTTTTCTTAATGAAAGGTTTTCTATTATTATTATTTCATATATATCTTAATCTTTAAGTTCTTATATTTCTACTTAATAAGCTTTATACTAGTAAGGAGTATGTTTACTAGCTATAACTACTTTATATATAATAAGCTCGTTTATTATGGTGGTTATTATAATAAAATTAGCTTTTTTTAACTTATCTTATAGGTTATATAGATTTTTATGTATAATATCAAGTATATCCTTTAATAAGGTATCTTTTATACTTAATAATATACTATTTTCTTCCTCCACCATTTAAAAGTCTTTAAAATAGTCTTGTAGCTTTTAAAAAATTTATATTTATATTTAAGACCTTAAATTTCCATCGATATTTATATTGTTATTTTATATTTGTGATCTAATTATAATATTTAACCGGTATATATTTATATTTATATTTATAGTTACCTATTAGTTATAACTAGTTATAATATTAGCTAGTGGTATATTATTATCTTTTCTTATAAGGCTTAATTTTTTATTAAAGCTCCTTTAATTATCATTATTTATTAATCTAGGTTCATTATATAAGAATATATTTTCTAGAATATCTATATCTTTAAATTAGATAAGGCACTTATTTTCTAAGTCCTATAGTTTATATATATAATTATCTTTTCCATAGCTTATAAGTAAGGCTTTCTTAGTCTTTAAGGCTAGTTTAGTTTTATTTTTATTATCATTATAATATGTTATGGAACCTTATATTTTTATATTATTATATATAAGCTCCTCATTATAATATGTCTTATATAGCATTATATTATTAAGAGCCTTATAAGGGGTTATATTATATATATTGAATTAAGGGAGTGTAAATAACCCTAAAGTATATAGACTAACTACACTTCGTATACCAGTTAGTGTATATATTGATTTTTGCCTGCGTATAAGTCATCTTATAGTGGGATGAACTTTATACATAAGCTTATAAACCCTAATCCAAATAAAACCAGAATAAGTAGATAAAGGTGCTTGCAGTCTAATTAGACGGCGAGTAGTGAAAAAGTGTAAATATAACTAAGAATAATTAAGATTATAAGTGCTAAATGCTAATATTTAATAATTAATGAGATAAAATGTGAGAATGCTAGCTTTATTAATTCTATGTGAGCGTGAAGGCCCCTACTTATAGCTATATAGCTAGTAAATATAGTGTGAAAAACTAAGGCAAAAGGCAGAGAAAATAAAAAGGGGGTGGGAAAAGCCTAGTCCCTAAGTTAATATAGTAAGCTGCTAAAAGCACTTCGCCTTATAAGTATATAAGTAATTTAAAAGTATTGAATAAAGACCTTACTTTATTTAATAAAGTTAAGTTTATTCTTTTTATTAAGCTATTAAGCTCTTTTATATATAGTGATGTGGTATGGTGGGTAATTTTAGACTTATTAAGGCTTATTTTAAACCACTTATTCACGTATTTAGTGCCATTATGTTAGATTGACCAGAGTAAGCAGTGAGGCGCCTAGGAAAGGAAGACCCCTTGACTGCATGGAAGCAGTGGATCTAGCTAACAGGAAGCTATAGAAGCTATAAAAGCCATAGAAGCTACTGAAGTTATGGAATGGACGCTTAGCGCAGGAGATAGGGAGCGCCCGGGAGCTAGAGAAGTTTAATTAGCTAGTTGGCCCAAAGGCCTATAAATGTAAATGAATGATGATTCGTTAATAGAATGGCTATTCCGAAGCTCCCTCCTATATAAACTATATAAGCTAGCAATTAGCTAGCCAGAAGACAAAACATAAGAAAGACACTACTTTTAACTTTAATTAAATATATGTAAGTAAGCCGTGACTTTTAACACATTATCTGTAAAGAATTCCCGTATTCTTTTATTATTATTATTATTTTCCACCTTATTTTTATAAGTATAAAGGCTTAGTATACCTTATCTTTATGCCTTAATAATATTACCTTATAGTATTTAGTTTTCTTTTTTAAGAAGATTATATAGTATTTATATTTATTATATGTAGGTGTATATGAACCACTTATATCGCTATGTATACGTTTAAGTATATTAATGCTTATAGTATTTAGTGATACCTTTCTCACATATTTTTTCTCCTTAAATAATAAGCATATAAGGTACTTATATAGTTTAAAGCTATTTATTTCTTCCTATGTTATAAGTATATTTATACCTTTTAGTATTATTATTAAGGAATCTATACTAGGATATCCTAGCTTATAATGCTACTTAAGTATCTTATTATTATTTATATCCTTAAGGATATTTACTATTTTATCTGCTGTAATAGTTTCTTAAGTTATAGTATTATTTTAAATTATATTATTATTTTAAGTTATAATATTATTTTTTATAGTATTATTATAGGTTATAATATTCTTTTTTATGGTTAAGATTATATTATTATATATTACCTTAACGGGTAAGTAGTATAGGCCATTCTTTTTATATCCTTTAAATAATAAAGTATTATTTATTTTATTCAGTAATATTACTTACCCTTTATCATTATCGAATGTTATAAGTATATTTTTCATCTTATTAATGGATAATAAGTTAATACCTAGTTCTGGTATATAAAATACATTCTATATTGTTTTAAGATAGCTTATATCTTTAAATCTTATAAGGATATTTCCTTAGCCTTTAACCGTTATGATATTTGCTTTTCCCTAGCTTACAGTCTTATTTTTTTCTTTATATATTCTGAAATATAATTTATCATAGACCATATCTACAGTAGTCGCACTATTAAGTATTAATTGACTTAATATAGATATATTCTTTAAACTAGGTATAATCTGATCCTTAAAAGTCATACTTTTATATATCTTTTCTTTCTCCTTTATTTCTTATACTCTTCTTAAACTAACTAGTTTAGTATTAGTGAATGGCTTTACTTATAAGGTATATATATAGTTATAGGTATAAGTATGGGTATGGTTATAGGTATAGTTTTTATTACTTACCTCAAGCAGATTCTCTTCTTCTTCATCATATGTATCCATAAGGTTGAAATTAATGTTACCGCTTAAATTAACGGTAGTAATATCGATTTTTTCCTCTTATAAACTAGCATTTCTGCTGGTATTACTAGTATTTTTACTAGTATTATTATTAGATTCATTATTTAAATCTAGGGTTTCCTTTAAAGCTGAAATAAGAGCTATTTAACGTTACTCTCTTTTCTCCCTCTTATAATCCTTTAGTTATTCTTACTCCTTAGCCTTAGTAAAATTTACTTAAGTCTTTAAAGCTAGTTTTAAGTTTAAAAACTAGTAGATATCTAAATTATAGCTAGTTTTTTTACAATATTTACAATATTTAGCTGCCTTATTAACGTTTTTCTAAGATTTTAATACCTTGTTACTAAATTTCTTATCCCTTAACTTAGTTTTAATGTATTAAATGCTATCTTTTTCCTTGCTTTTAAACTTATTAATAAGGCTAAAAAATAAAGATTTAATGATATAAGCCTTAAGATCCTTTCTTAAGGACTAAATAATCCTAAAGATAAAGCTCTTATATTCCTAGCTAAGGTTATAAAGTACCTAAGTCATCGTAATAGTTATAAGTAGTTAGATTTCATAGGTATAAAGGTTATCTACAAGTTCTTTAACTTTATTTAAGTAGTCTTTTATAAAATCAAAGTCTTAAAGACTAGTATTAAAGAACTCCTTATAAATTAGGAATTTAATAATAAAGTCCTTTAAGTTATACATATCCTTCAGCTTATCCTAGGCTTTTTAAGCCGTAAGTTCATATTAAATATAAAGAAAGAGCCCATCTTTATAAAGTAACTTTATAATAGATAAGACTTTTAATCCTTTTTAAAGGTTAAGCTTTTTAAAGCCATATTATCCTTCATAAGGGCAGCCTTTATACGTATAGCTCATATAACGTAATTTACTCCTCCCTTCAGTTTAAGTATAGTTATCCTATCGATAAATGATATAGTTGTTTTTATTTTATTTTATAAAGTATATTTATATAATACTTAATGATATCTTAGCTAATAGGCCTTATATAAAGGTATGGTTTACTCCGTTAAATAAAGCATATTTAAAAGTATATTCTAGCCTTTTAACTAGGCTTATAATATATAAAAAGTAAGCGTGTAAGTAAAAACTTACTTAAGTATAGAAGTGGAAGAAAAGCTTCTTCGTTAAAGTAAAAAGAATGGTAAAGACTAAAGGTGTAAGGTAAATAGTAAAAGTAATATAAGGTAAGTAAAAGAAGTGGCAATGTATATAGTAAGTAAAGACTTATATATTTCGATAGCTAAGCTATACTACTTAAAAGGATATATGGTTCTTTATATATTAGAAGCTATAAATTCTATAAGCTTCCATTTAGCTTGCTGCTAATGTGTTCTTAGCTAATCACTAACGTGTAATAGTGATTATTAATGTATAGATCTAGCCACATATAGTTAATCATATATGTAGCCAATCATTAATATATGGACTTAGCTATATATAGTTTATATTAATATATAAACTTATAATAATTACATATAAACTATAGTCTATATATAATTTATAACGTTATAACTAAGTCATAATTATGTAATATACGTATATATAGTCTTCATTATATATTAACTTAAAGTTATAATGGTTATAATGATTTATAATGGCTTATAATAGTTATAATAACTATAATGGTTAGCTAACCTTTTTATCTTATATGTAGAATAGGCTGTATAGTACGTATAGCGCTAGCTCCGGCGAAGTAGTATAGTATAGCACAGTATATATGCTTATAAAAAGGGCATCAATATTAAAATCTTTTTTAACTATATATATAAACCGAACAGTAAAGTTAAATGCGTAAGATAAAAGCTCGTAAGTAAGGTAAATATAATACTAAATAATATAAACTTACTTATGAACTTTTAATTAAAGGCTAATAAAATAACGATATATTTATATAATATTAGGCTGAGCTTTATATATAATATACGCTTATTAAATAAGGTTTTAAATAGGTGTTAAATATATAGTTTTAATATTACTTTTATTAGTATGAGCTATATATAATTAAAGGATTCACTTAAAACTTATACTTAAATTAAAGTAGAATTTACATATATAATTACCATATATATTCCTTTAATAAAGATTATAAGGTAGAAAGAGAAAGAAGAGCTTTTAAAACTAAACCATAAGCTTATATTAAATACTTAGTTAAATACGTGGCTTTTAATATTTATAAGATTTAAGTTCCGTAATTAAAACGCGTTATTACCACTTAAAACGTAACGTTTAACGAAGACAAATTTTATTAACTTAAGTAAAAGGAAAGGGAGGCGGACTTAATTCTTATTATAAAGGAGGTAATAAATGAACTCTATATTAGAAGCTAGCTTTAAGATATTAAGTAAGCTTTATAAATGCTTTTATTATAAGATAATATTTACAGTTTAATATAATAAAACGAGCTATAAAGCGTTATATATCCTTTTAAAGAACTTAAGGGTATAAAGTTTCCTAATCTTAATTAAGACTTAAGGGTAACTGTAAAGGAACCTATAAAAAGTGAAAAATCTATTAAAAGGTTTAACGTTAATAACTCCTTTAATAATATATAAAGTAACCTGTTAACTTTTTAAAGATCTTTAAAAGTTAAAGGGAGTGACTTAAAGCTAAAGATAAGCTTAAAGTATAAGGAAAGCTTTACGTAAGGTAAGAACTTAACGCTTAAAATAAAGGGCAATTAAAGAGAACCTTTTTTAACTATACTTTAAGAAGATAAAGAATCTTAATTAATAGCTTTAAAAAATAGTAAAAACGAGGTCTAAAACATTATTTACGTTAAAATACCTTTGCCTGCTAAAAAGATTAATATAAAAACCCTTTAAGTTAAATAATAAACTCTTACTTAAGCTCTTAAACGTAAGTACGTAAAGAAAGATTATGGTTTATTAACGTATATAAATAAGAGAATTAAGAAATAAAATTTAAAACATCTTAACAGCTTAAATAATGTAATTTTAATTATTATTATATATCTTAAAATAAAAATACACGTTTTAAAATATAGTTCGTAATATACCTTCTTTATAACCTTTATACTTAATTAACTAAAAGCTATTAAGGAGGGGGATCATTAATATATAACCTTACATATTATATTTATAATGACCATATAATAAACGTAAGTGAAGTAGTTAAGAGCTGCTTTAAATAAGAGATTACGCTAAAATAACCTTATTAAAGCTATAATAGTGTTTAAGAACTAAAAGGATTTTATTAATTACCTTTTACGAACCGCTTTCTTAATTATATACACGGAAGAAATTAAAAACCTAATTAATAAGAAAACTTAAAAGAAAATTTATCAGTTATAAGTAAAAGGTAAGCCTTTTTTATTAAAGTAAGTATTCGCTTATAAGTTTAATTTAAAAAGATATTTTATTAAGTATAAAGCGCTTATTTACATTAAAGGTAACTTTTAAAAAGCCACCTTATAAGATATTTACGTAATTATACTTACGGTAAGAACTTTTAAACTTATAATAATAATCATTATACGTTAAGATTTAAAGATTAAGCAGTTTAATATCATTTAAGCATTTTTAAATGATTATCGTAACAATGGTTTTATTATATATTATAAGCTTCTTAAAGGCTTTAAAGAATAAAGAATATACGTAGAGTTAATAAAAGCTTTATACAGTTTAAAGAACTTATTATATCTTTAATATAAAGAGTTTTATTCGACTTTAAAGCTTTTAAGCCTTACATCTTTAAAAGAAGATCCTTATCTTTTTATAAACATAAATAAAATTATAATATTAGTATTTTACGCTAATGATTTCTTAATATTTTACGTAAAGGAATACACCGTAAAGGTTAAACGTATTATAATAAGCTTTAAAAGAGCATATAAACTTTATAACGTAAGCAATATTTAATAGTTCTTAAGCATTAAGGTAATTAAGGATAAGGTAATTAAGAAAATTTAACTTTTACACGATTAATATATTAATAAAATTATTATTAAGTATAGTTTAATAAGCTTATATTACTTTCCTTATATACCTTTATTAATGATTAAGTTAATAAAATTTATTAAGGAAGTTATATTAACGTAAGTAAAATATTATTAAAAGCTTATTAAATTTATTCTTTATATAACTATTATAATTAAGCTTAACATTATGTACGTAATTATTAAGCTCTCTTATTTTTTAACTAACTTAAGTTAATAACACCTTAAGGTGGTTAAATAAATTATATAATATCTTTACGAAATAAAGTTCTTAAGAATATAGTATAAAAGGGTGATTAATAATACATAAGTTTTATTAATCATTAAAAACGCTTCTTTTATAAATGATATAAAGTTTAAGTACTTTGCTTAAAGGTATATTATAATGCTTTTTAATAACTTAATTAATTAAAAAGTAGCTCGTTAAAATATAATAATTATGTTATTTATTAAAGTAAAGCTCCTTACACTTTTTTAAATAGTTAAAAAGGCTATAACCTTTTATAAACTATTTAAAAAGATCTCCTTAAACCTTAAGGAGCTATCAGAAAGTACGGGGTAAGCATAGAGGTTATAAGTGTGTAGGATCCACTAAGGAACCCACTATAGGAGTAAAGAGTGTGGGGGAACAGAAGTGCTATATATAAAGGAAGATCAAAATAATGGAAGTGAAGGAGAACTTCTATATTGAATGAGAATAAAGAAGGTATTTTTACATAAGAAGGTGAAGGCTAAGATAGTATTTAAAACAAGCTTCTGCTGGTAGATTTACGGCGGAAGAAAGGAGATAATAGATACACATAATTCAGAAGATCTTCTTAAACACATCGTGCTTTTCAACAGGAGCCTTAAAAAGTTTATTATAATAATTAATAAATAATTAAGCTCGTAATAAGTGAAGAAGAAAGGATTAATATTAAGTTACATTATATAAACGTTTATAATATATAATTACGTTAAAAATATTTAAAGAAAGCATTCGAAGTTATTTATTTATTTATAAATAAGATGCTTATTAATAAAGTTATAAAGAACTTACTAAGTAAAAGTTTAAATACTTTAAAGTGCTCTTTAACCTTTAAGATACGCGTTACCTTCTTAAATTAAGCGACTAAAGAAAATAACATTTAATTAATTAAGGAGATACCTTTTAACGTACTCTAGCGTAAATTATAAGGCGCTCATTAACGTAAACTATAAAAAAAAAATTAAAGCATAAAGCGCTCGGCACGTATTAATGCCGAAAAAATAAAGTAAATATAAGAAAAAAGCATTAAGCTATAAGCTTAAATGCATAGTAAAAGAAAAGAAAGTAACTTAAGAGATTATCTTATAAAGCAGTCTTAAATCTCACTGTAAGCAGTTAAAAAGCATTTATAATGCTCGTTACTTACGCCCTTATCCTTATTAAAGTCCTCATCCTTTTCGCTCTCGTTTATTATTAAAGCCATTACCTTACTCTTACCTTTCTTTTTAAACGTATCTCTTCTCTCCTCCTCTTAACGTAAAAGGGCATAAACGACTTACTGAAAGCTAAATAAGGTAAAACCCTTTACCCCTTTTTAAATAAGGCTCGGCCTATTAGTATTGTTGAAAAACTTACAGTATACATAAGGCTCATACATATCCCTAACCCTCAAAAATTTCTCCTCACCGCCTAATGCACCAATTCATTCAAAAAGTGGTTTTTTGTAGCGACTTAGACAGTTATCACATGCGCCCTGCATTTTGCCCACCGGACTTTAATTATCCCGCCCCGCCTAAGTCTTTTTTTATGCAGCCGAAGTCATCACCACCACTATAACCAGGCCAATTGAGCTGCATGTAATCGCAGATAGATATCAATCTAGACTCCCTAGCCTTTATGGGGTGTAGGAACCCACTTTACTTCATATTTGATGATCCCCCCGAGCATCTGGTTGTAAAGGACGATGATATTTGGTTTCATTCGGACGACACCGGCGATAGCGATGTCGATATATACGCTGGCTTCGCCAGCGATTACTTCGACACTAACGACGACGACGACGACGACGAGGACGACGTCAATCGGGAAGATGACGGCGGTGAGGATACCGGTACTGTAACGCCGCGTTCAAACGGGATGCATTGGATCAATAACCTTTTTTGGGACGGCGATTCCGATGTCGATAAGGTGCCTGTCGATATATACACCGGCCTCGACAGCGATTACGTCGACACTGACAGCGACGACGACGTCAATTAGGAAGATGACGGCGGTTATGCACACAAGGATACCAGCACTACAGACAGGATGAATTGGTTTAACGATACCAATTGGGATGGTGATTTTCTTAGCGATCTAAATCGCGATGGAGATAGCGATAGGGACGGCGATGACGACAGCGATTCGAACGCGCCGCCGCCGCCACTACTTTCTAATCCGCCTAAAGATCACAGGCTTCTCAACTTTCACTACGCCCAACTGGAAGATCTGATGGAAGAGCTTTACGAATGGAGCGCCTAAGCCCAGTTCGCAGTAATCAAATTACGCACCGCCAACTACGTGAAAGACTTTAGTCCCTCTCGCGTAGACATCGGCTGCATAAGAGGCCCCATTCGACCTTCAAAGTCTGTAAGTATAAGATCTACATTAACGTGAAAGAGAGACTGCCTATAGGAGGCTACAGCTAAAGTATTAAAGTGCAACGATAGAAAATGGACTTTAGAAATTAAATCTAGCTGCGACCATCACACCTACCGCGCTAAGGACAGTATAGAAAATGCCCGCTCGATTCCCCAGTTTAATAGTTAACACTATGAATATATCGCTACGTATACAGATCGGCGATCTATTAGTAATCAAGAGCTCGCTAAAGACCTACATATAACGTTCTCCGGCATCATCTTCACTAAGAAGCAACTAAGAAACGCACGTAAGAAGTCATATAAAGAGCTGCTAAATAGATACACACCGGTACAAGCCACGATAAAGATGTTTAGTGAGCGAGGTTATTACCACGTCGTCCTCCCATCACGAGATAATCCACACAAGCTAAAGGGACTATTTTAAACTCACCCATAGTCCGAGGAATAATAGCGTCTCTATCTATAGGTCCAGCTTTACGATAATACGTATAAAACAAATAATAAGGGGCTAGCCTTATTCCAGGCAGTTAGCGTTAACCATTATAGAAAGGGCTTCACCTATGTATTTAGTCTCATTAATAACGAATGTAAAGAAGGTTTTACTTAGTTAATAGAGCAGCTTAATATCTAACGCATCCAAATTAAAGCTTCCACCCTTACAGTAACCATCACGGACTATAACATCGCTATAAGGAACGCTATTACGTCTGTTTATCTAGATGCATATCCCTAGCTTTATATCTTCTATATTAATAACAACGTTATCCTAAATGTTAAGCGTAAATAGGATAAAAGAGCTATAGCGTAATTTACTTAAAATGAAGAGGAATATAAAGATAACGAGGATAACAAGGTAATTATTACGCAGCTTAATCAGCTAGCTACCTAAGAAGAAGACCTCGGCCTGGTTTTAAACGCCATAAAGTACTTACGACGTAAAATCTACGAGCTTTAAATTCATATCTTAACTATTAAGACTCACGAGAAGTTTAATGATAGTTATAAGAAGTTAAAGGCATTCTTTCCTTAATAAACAACGATCCTTAACTATATAAAGGAGTCTCTTATGCTAGTAGTGTAAGACTAAGCAAGTTACTACGTTAATAAGCGACTTAACTTTAAGCATTAAGTAACCTTTATAATGGAAGCTATCTACCGCGTTTTAAAGACCTATATAGTTAACAGCCTCAGTTACATTAAAGTACTCGTCGACGAGACGTATTCTCTTATAGATAGTTAGAAACAAGCCACTAAATGCTCACCGAATGTAGAGAAAAAGACTTAGATGAGAGTATCTCAGCAAGGCATAGCTAAGTGAAGCCCCCCTCGATGTAAGTGACTTAGCCTTAAAGCATGTTACTCGAGAGTATTATTATATACAAGGCTTTCTACGTGAAGGCAAAGCAACACCATACACATAATCTATTACCTCGCAATACGGCATACCTTACCGGCATAAGCTCCTTAAGCGGCATAAGGCGGGCAAGCTGGTGCTTAACAAGTCTGATTTCCACCTATACTAGTAGATAGGTAGATCTTTAGATAATAAAGATCAGTGGTTACGTTAGCAGGAGTTTAACCATATATAGCATCTTCGAGGGAGACCTTGAAATAGTGAGGCATTTGCCTCTAACCCGAAGGCACCACTACTTACGCAGGTGCCAGTTATACGGTCTTAAACGTCACAAATCAAACCCTCTGCGCGCCGTATCCCCTCTGCGCGCCGTATCCCCTCTGCGTTCGAGAGGGTTAACCTAATGGCCGAAGATGAGAGAGATAAGCGGGAGAGAGGGCGAGAGATGGATCTTACCAGCGTGGAAAATTTAAATAACGAAGATTCAAACGAGCCACCCACTACCAGTGCGCCGTTAAAGAAGCCTCGCGGGCGCCCTCGAGGTTCGAAGAACAAGACTACAGCCAAGCCGACGGCGGCGAGGTCTGGGGAGCGCCCTGTAGGCATTTCAAAGCCCACGCGTGCTGGGCGGCTCCCCAAGCCGTCGGAGCGACTATTGAGCTCTCTGGAGTGATGTCAGTCACTGTATGTATATGTACTATATATAGATAGATAGATCTAGTGCACGTGATTTTCACGTGACGCAAAATTGCTTTTATTGCAGAAATCGACGAATTGGCCCGCGGGTGCCTTCTACTACTATTGCCTATATATTACGTTGTGAATTGCTTCAACTTGTGGTCGCTTTTATATGCGTTGGGCGTTAGCGATGTTGGCTACATTGGGATGTGGGTCATTTAGCTACAAAAAAAGGGTTAGAAAATAATTTTATTATTCTGCTAGCTCCACTTTTTGGCCTTATGTATACTGTAAGTTTTTCAACAGTACTAATAGGCCGAGCCTTAAATAATAGCCGCGAGCTTATAAGTAAGCCTTAAAATAATCTTTAGTTTAAAGAAAACTCGGCCTCTCTCCCCCGACATATTAAATCAATAAAAAATAGAATTCTTTAAGGCTCAGGAAATCACTACCCGATTCGCCGCGATCCTTAATAAACTAAAGGCTCTATCTTAGCAAGCCTAAGACTGCTACGAAACTAATGCCAATACTAAGAGGGAAGATGCCTCCTAATATCGCGTGGGAGACTAGGTCTTACTGAATATTACAAACTTAGACTTAGGACGACCGATGGAAAAGTTAACACTATAGTGAGAAGGCCCCTTTAAGGTGCTTAAAGCTAGCTATTATGGCACTAACCCATCTAGTCACCTATCAAGTTCAAGGTTAGGTCATCCCCACACCTATATTTAGTTCCATGCCATGCACCTTCTATAGTCTTTCCCTCTTTATAGTACAACAGAGTTGTTACCTCACCACTAAGGTTGTGCTCCATGATACCAGCAGTCATGCAGTTATGCTTGACCTGCCCAGTAATATGCAAGTTTTTAACACGTTTCATGTTAGCCTCGTCTACTCGAGACAAGGGCAAGGCGTCCTAAGGTAGTCTCAAACCAAGCAGGATATACCAGCGAATTAAGGACGAGTTATGGCTCGTACCAACGGCTATAACGACAAACTAACAATAGAATGGGAGTTTGAGAAGATCTTAGACTACGGTAAAGTAGATAATGGCCGTTAGCACTACTTAGTGAAATGAAAAGCCCCTTACGAACTAAGCTAGCAGAAGGTAAGCGACCTTAAAGGATGCTATTTGGGAGTTTTACGATAGCCACCTAAACTACTCCAGACCACCTTTATGGGTTAAGCAAAGGCAGTGATTCTCGTTAGATTTCTTTTCTTTTAGGAGGACGGGACCTCCTTTTTGATATAAGAGGAGGAAGTATCATAGGCTTGCCTGCACATTGTTATTATACTTAGTCAGCTCGCCTGTGCCTTTATTCAGGCACGAGTAGTGGCCCATCCTCTCACCATATATATAGCTTTAGAGAGAGAGCTTCTCTCTAAGGTTAAAGTATTAAAAATAAAAGGTTAAAAAGAAAACTTACATAAGTTCATATAGGTAAGAATAAGAAATGTAATAATAACATTACGTGCCATTTTTAACGTTATTATAAATGCTAAATTCTTTACCCATTAAGACATTTTTTAAATAACTAAAACATAAGTCTTAGCATTAAGTACCTTTTTTTACCGACTTCTTCTTAAAACTATAGAAAATAAGTTAATAATAAACTTTAAAGGGTAGAAAAGAAAGTAGTAGTTAAAAAACATACTTTAACGTGGATAAATTACATTTCTTTTTACTTTTAAGGGTACTAAGATTAAGAGGCACCTTTTCTTCATCATCCTTACCGCGCCGAGAACTATAATTATTACCGCTATCTCCTTCATTCTTTAAAGGGGTACGTTACTTCTTCTTCTTTTTACTGCGCTTTTTACATGTTAAAGTAAAGGCTATTAAATAGGACTTAATATTCTTCTTCTAAGGTGTTATAATAAATGTAAAAGAAAGTTATTATTATTATTAAAAAGAAAGGCAGGCTTAAGAAAAATAAGATTGAAAAAGGTCTTATATATTAACTCGAGGAGTGGGCTTTTCTCCCCTCCTTTTATGTGGATGGATTAGATGAGTAAGCTTAGAAAAGCAACTTCATACGTGGGCTTGCAAGCTAGTTAAAGGCTTACATAGCAGTCTACGTAGTTAAGCCTTAGTTGAACCGTTATTTCCGCCATTAAAAAAGGCTCTTTATAAACACTTCACTTTTTAGGTCTTTCTTTTTCCACATGCCGTTCTTTAAGATCTAGCTATCATAGTTAATTATATAGATACTAGATTAATTCATTCCTTCATTTTATAAGATGTAGTATATGGCTTATAATATACATACCTTTTAGCCTTCGGCTTAAGCTTGTTATTAGTTTATATATTTTAAGGTTATTTACACTCCCTTAATTTAAATAAAGGCTTAATCGGGGAGTTATAAAGTAACTTAGTTAAACTAGTTAGAACGTACCTTTAATCTCGGCATTCAAACATGAACGTACCTATAATTACAGCTTCTTAAACGCTTTAAAGCTTCTTTTTTAACTTCTTCGACTTCGACTTCGATTGCTTTTTCTGATGCGCTTTCTTTAACTTACACTATTATTTCTAACTGACTGATCATTATAATATAGCTAACTAACTTACAATTAGCAGCGTATAATATAATAGTTTAACTAAAGGATATGTTTTTACTTAATTAAAGGGAGAATAGCTTATAGTAAATAGTCTCGAGATAATACATTAGTATTTAAACACATTAATTATTAGTATTTAATATTTAACTTTCCTCGAAGCTTAATTATAACTGCTTAAATCTTAATTAAGTATACGTTAATTTTAGTTTTTTTATTTATTATGCAATGTATTAGTTACAAGCTTATTTAATAGTTTTCTTTCGAACTATAATGCGGACTAACTAACTTATAATTAATAAAGTACATATAATAAATTAGTTAGAAGCTTCGTTTTTACTTAATTAAAGGGAGGATAGTTTATAATAAAAGGTTTTTAAGTTTAAGAATATAGATTTAAGACTCCTTAAGGCTTAGTTACAGTGATTAGAAGCTACGGTAAGCCATGAGAAGGGAGCATAATGACTCTCCGCACTATTTAGCTAGGGTATAGTGCTAGTACTTATAATTACGCTATTATAAACTTTAATTAAATATACGTTAGCTTTAGTTTTTCTATTTATTATATGACTTATTAGTTATGAGTTTATTTAACTATTTTTAAGCATCTCGCTTTATCTATTTTAATTATTATTAAGTCTATTAAGAAGTATTAAATTTATTAGATTAAAGAGTTTAAAAGACTTCATTTTATTTAGCTAAGTTAAATCTGGCTTATTATTTAGCTCTTTAAATCTTTAAGTTTAATTAGACAATATTATACGTTTAATTAAAGGAAGTTAAGTTAATTATAGTTAATAGTACTATATCTTATTACCTTATTTTAAAAGTTTATTATATTATAATATAAAATGTACTTTTCCTCTAATATTTCCTTACTTATTATTTCCTTCTTTTATTCTTTTCTTTCTTTAAGCTTATATTAAAAGGTAGAATTTAATAACTTAAGCTAAGTATGAAGAACATAAGTCTTATAAGTCTTTAATATCCTCCTTAATAAGACCTTTCTTTCCTTTCTTCTTTATCTTACAGACTAACTGATAAAAGAAAAAGGTTTCTAATAGTTATCTTTATTTAATTAAAGATATTTATTAAAAGTTACAGCTTACTTACACACGTTTAATTAAGGTTTAAAATAGTATATTACTTATATTCTATCTTTTAGCTAGCTAATTGCTAGCTAGCGTAGTTTATATAAGAGGAAGCTTTAGAATAGCTATTTTATTAATAAATTATCATTTATCTATATTTATAAGCCTTTAAGCTAATCGGCTAATTAAACTTCTTTAACTCCTAAGCGCTCTTTATCTCTTACGTTAAGCCCTTATTTTATAATTTTAATAGCTTTTATAACTTTTATAGCTTCTTATTAACTAGATCTACTGCTTCCACGTAGTTAATAAGTCTTCCTTTCTTAAGCGCTTTACTGCTTACTCTAGTTAATTTAATATACCTCTTTAAATGAGCTTATAAGGCGCGCTTAAATTAAATATATAAAGCTATTCTTAATCTTCATAATCTTCGTTAATTATGATTTCTTTTTCATTAAGGACTTCTTTTCATCACTCGGTAATCCTTTCTTTAATATCCTTTAAGTTTATTTACTTTAAAAAGCTTTCTTATGCTTCTTTTAATAGTGCTTTAATTATTTTATCTATTATTATTTCGGCGCTTTTAATATTATAAACTATAATGTTTTCTCTTTAAACTTCTTAATGTAATTTAATAATTATAAATATTTATATACTATAAGTTAGTTTTAAAAGTAATGATTTTTACGTGTATTAGCTTAATAATTTATACGTTATTATACTTTATTTAAATACATACGTTAATTTCGACTTTTAGTTCCTTAAGTAATCTACTTATAAAGAAAGCTTCCTTTATAGCTTATAATAAAGCTAGTAGTTTAGCTTTTATTATTAACGTTATAATTATATCTTATTTATTAGCTCTTTATTTAATTATCCTTTTAAATAGCTTTATTATGTAAGCTTAAAAGCTTTTTTAATTAATCATATTATTAATAAATAAAGCATTATTAACGACTTAGAAATCATTTTCTCCGTTATATTAAAGCGTTAAATACTACGTTTCTTATAAGTATAAAAGTATTTTATTTATAGCGGCTTAATATTTAAGTTTAAGATTAATTACGTAACGAGTTAACCTTAAAATAATAAAAGTAATATTAAACTATGTAATTATTATTACGTATAATAAGGAACTTACTTTCTATAAGTACGTAATAATTTTAGTCTTATTAATTAAGCTTTTAAATGAGAGGAGCTTTTCTTTAATTATTAAGGTGCTTATTACTTACTTTATTTACGTTAAATTAACAATCTTCTTAATATAAGATAATTAAGACAGTTAAATAAGCTTTTTTTCTTTATCTTTAAGCACGTTAATGCTTAAGAATTATTATAATTCTTTTCTTTTAATAATCTTATAACTTTATTTTAATTATTTAATTAAGGAGAGAGCTTTAACTCGATCTTTCTCGTAAAACGTTAAGGTTATATTATTAATGTAAAAGAAAAGAAGCACTTTAAGCTTAATAAACTAATAAGGTTTATATAGTATTAATTAAAAACCGAGTTTATATAAGGTTTAAGTAAGTAATCATTATTAAAGTAATAATAAATACCGTAAACTATATAATGCCTTTTTAAGTTTAAGTATTATTTTAGCCTTTTAATAGCTAAGAAGTATCTTTATAAACACCTTTTTATCGAGTTTTACATTTATAAATGCGTTAATTACGTTATATTATAATAACTTAAGATCATACTAAGCTATAATAATAATTAACATTCGAAAGAATCTTGTTATTAAGGTTACCATATAACTACTTATATAAGGGTCAAAAAGCTATTAATTACCTTTTATAACGAGCCTTACTTTAACCTTATTAAACTTATTATACTTATTAAATTTATATATATATACTTACTTATAGTTTAAGATCTTTTATCCTTTAGCTTTAAGGTTTTTTAAACTAATTTCCACTTAAAACCTTATATCTTTATAGCTTTATAAATGCATTTTCTTTATTTTTTTAAATAGTCTTCTTAAAAGGTGATTCTTAAGCTCTTTATAGCTCTTTAAAGGTGGTAAAAGGTCTCTCTAGTATATTAACTAAGGCTTCTTTAATAGCTTTTATATGATAGCTTTTATAAGGACCCTTTTTCTTAAATTAATTACCTTTCTTACCTAGGTCCTTATAAAAAAGGCACCTTATTAGCATTTTATATAATATATCTTTAAAGTAATTAAAGTATATTTTAACCTTAATTAGCTTATGCTTAGTTAGCTTTTAATGCTTATTTTTAACTTTAATTAATTTATACTTAATTATATTCTTTTAATATTATTATTAAAAAGCTTTAACCTTAATTAGCTTATGCTTTAACTTAATTAAAGTATTAAATCTTCTTATAACCTTAATTAACTTACGCTTAATTAAAGTATTAAGGTTTATTTTCTTGCTTCTTACTTTAATTAATTTATTACTTTTTCTCTTTTTATAAAGTATCCTTTAAAGTTTAAAAAAGGTAGCTTCTTTAATAAGGTTATTATAGCTACTAATATTATTATTAATAAAGAGGGTAATGAAGTAAGAAGAAGCTTAAATTTAACATTTATATACTTTTTTAACCTTAATTAATTATTAAAGCCTTAATTAACTGCTTCTTATAGTTTAGTATTAGTTTTTTTAATCCCTTTTTACACTTTAAATTTATTTTTTATAAAATCTTTTAAGTCTCTTACTTTTTAAAGATCTTCCTTTAATAGTTAAACTTATTTATCTTAGTTTTTTAACGTTTTGTTTTATTAAAGCTATTCAGTTAAAGCTTTTAAATTAACTTATTAAATATTATTTTATATTTTTTAAAGGTTCCCATTAAATAAGCTTTTTTTATTAAAAATTACGTCTTTTATAATTACGACCTTATTAAGCATTAAGTTTTAAATATGATAAACATTCGTTAAGTTATAACTAATTAAATAACTAATTTAAGCTTTAAGATTTATACGTTATTTATATTTCCCATTTTATAGCTTTCATAATAAGGGTGTAAGCTTTATAATTAAATGTTTATAAGTAAGCTTAAGATAGCTTTCTTTACTCCTTATCCTTTAAGTGAAAGCTTTCGAATAAAGTTTTTTATCTATTCTTATATCTTAATATATGGTTTAATAAATATACTATAATTCTTAATATCTCTTTTTAAAGTTAGCTTAAAAGCTTTACTCTTACTCTTATTAAACGTATCTTATTTATTATTATACCTTTTAAGCGTTTAATGCCATTATTTAACGCTTACGTATAAAGAAGTAAAGGCTTAATGTTAATGCTTTAAAGCTTAATAAAGCGTTTTACTTTAAGTTTAATAATAACTATCTTATTATTATATTTAATAACTTTAACTTTAATCTTATATTAATGTTTTAATAAGCTTAATAGGATTTTTAACGTGGTAATAATTAACGCTATAGTTCGATCTTTTAAATAAAAATCCTATATGTAGCTAGTTATGTAATATATTATTAATATTTAATTAAAATAGCCTTCTTAATCTTCTTCGTAATCGTAAAAATTAATTGTTAATCTTTTCTTACTCCTTTATATAACTCTTTAAAGTAATACTTTATTTAATACTTTATTTTCCCTTATACGTAAGCGTTATATTTTACCATTATAATATCTTTAATTCGCACCCTTTAAGAACTATTAATAAAGTGCTCGAAAGCTTTTAAATTTAAATAACTAAAATAAAAGTATTATTTAAATGTATTTACTTTTATAAGCTTTCTTTTAGTTTATATATTAAATTAATTCTTACGTGTTATTATGGCGCTAGTAGATGTAAATGTTATTTATAGCTATGACCTACATTTTTCCATATGAAAAAGCTCTCTTTTCCACCTTTGTAAATAGTTCTTTCCTTTTTTCTCACCTTTAAATTCTACGAATATAGTTAATATTAATCTAAGCGACCTTTCGCCTTGCAATTACCACTGCGCTCACATGTGTATAAAAAGTCATTTTATTAACGTCTTTTAAAATATACTTTATTATGAATTAATTATATTATTTAGTTAAAGCATATAAAACTAATCTATTTAATTATTTTAATAGCGTAACATTTATTTTATTATCTTAATAAAACCCTCTTTTATATAACTTTCATAAAGAAACTAAGTTATAAATAATTTCTTTATAATATATTACATTATATAAGCGTAAAAGTTATTCTTTTTTAACTAATGTTTAAACCTTAATATTTATTTCATTATAACTTTAAATTGGTATTTAATAATCCCTTAATTAAATATAATCACTTAACGCTATTCACTTAAATCTTAAAAAGCAGCTTATTTAATTAAAGATATAAAAGGTGGATTTAAAGTTAAGTATTACCGAGTATATAAAAGGATAAGATTAAGTTATAAATGTTATTCCCTTTATAATTATAAAGCTTACTTTAATCTTTATTATCCTTTTAAATAGTTAAAAGCGCTTTAAAAAGTGCTCCTTCTTCTTTAAATCATTAATTAAGCTTATAAGATCCTCTTTCTTTATTTTATTCTATTTCTTTAGCTCCGTAACTTCTTTCTTTAACTTTTTATCCTTTTTAAGGGCCTTATTTATCTTTTTTTATATCCTTTTAAATTGTTTAAACTAGTTTAAAGCTAGCTTAAGGAATGTATAATAATACTTTTTTAACGAATAGTTTAATAGCTTATACGTATTATATTTAAGCTTATCCTTAAACTTTTCACTTAATAAATACTTCTTTTTATTACTTCTCTTCTTTTTATAATCTTCTCCCTCGTTTTTATTATCTTATCATTAATGATTATAAAAGGAGCCTTTTTTAACTTTTAGTTTAAATTTATTATTAGTGTTTATAATAAGTAACTACTTATTAATTACGTTAGTAAGTTCATAGTAATTAAAAGTACCTCTTTTAATCTTTATATAATATATTATATTAAAAGCTTAAATTTAATATTTTCACTTTAAGTTTAATCCTTTAATCACGTTTTTAAAATCATTAAACTAGTCTTCTATATTTTAAACTTTAAGTATAACATTTTACCTTACTTTATAAAATGCTTACTTTTATTTTAAAATTTATTTACTTATATCATAAGGTAGCTTTATAAGCAGTTTAACTATTTATTAATAATTACTTTAAGTAAATATTCTTTTTTTTACTTCCGTCTTTCTTATTTAAATCTTTAAACTATTATACTATTCTTTAATATTAGTTCTAATAAGATATAAGGTTTTAACGATATATAAGTTAATAATTAACGTAACTTAATTCTTAAAGGCTTTAACTTTATCGATATTTTTATTATAATTAGCTTAGTCTTATTTATAAAGTAAAAGCATTATTTAATAGTTTACTCTTTTTTTAAATAAGAGCTTTATAATGCTTTATAGTTCGTTCAGTAAGTTAAGTTCCTTCCTCTTTTTATATACTTTTACTTATAGTCTTTTAAGTTTAATATAGAATTCTTTTTAATTGTAAGTTTTAGGATTAATCTTATCTTATAATTAAGTTACGTTTACCTTAGTTTTAAACTCATTATTTTATTCCTTTTAGTCTTTAAAGCTAATAAAGAAGATCTTCTTATCATTTATTAATATAATTATTTTAATGTTATTAAGGGCTTATAAGTAGTAAATAGTGATATTAACGTAAGGGAAATCATTTACGAGCTGAGCTTATAACTGTTAAAAGTTATAGCTTACTTATATACGTTTAATTAAGGTTTAAAGTAATGTATTACTTATATTCTATCTTTTAACTAGCTAATTATTAATTAACGTAGTTTATATAAGAGGGAGCTTCGGAATAGCTATTTTATTAATGAATTATCATTTATTTATATTTATAAGCTTTTAAGCTAATCGGGTAATTAAACTTCTGTCAGAAAGTACGGGGCAAGACCGGAGTTTCCAACATGAGCACGGAGGTTCCGGGTACGCAAGACCCACCGAAGGATCCACCAGGAAGC
>MU854075.1:9790-22633 GCA_033297225.1 Diplogelasinospora grovesii | reverse complement strand
GCTCATCGCCTGCAGCAGCGCCCGACATCCAGCTTATGAGATGGGACAAGCCTTTCATCTCCCCTCCCCCCCGGCTCTCCTAAAGGAGCGAATAAGTCCTTAACTTAGGAAGATAAGTTTAGGTTCTTTAACGGGTTAACTATGGAACCCGAACGCCCCCTCAAATTCTCAAACAGCTGAAGGAAGGGAACGATAAGCTGCCATAGAAGGAGATTCACAAGCAGTTCGCAAAGGCCTTTCCGCGGCAAAAGCGGAGTGTCGGCGTGCTGTAAGTAGGTTACTGCACGAACCTGAAGGAGAGGCAGTCGGATCCCGCACCCTTTCAATAGCCTAACATCGCCTTTGCCTTCACTGCCGCACCTACATGACCCAGCGGCTACTTAGTTTGTGGGTATATTTCGCCCACCGGTTCGGCGTCTCGGGGACATTTGGTGCTCCTTAGTCCTCTGGTGGTCTATCCCTTGGCAGATTGGCGCAACTCACGCTGCGCGTCTGCCTATGATTTAAAATGATAGCCGATAACGGTGTTAGCATCGTGGAAAAGATGCTGTGATGGTAGGATGGTCGAAGCGATGGTGATGACAGTCCAGCGTGAAAAAAAGGGCTTTAACCAGGCGGTTTCCAGACCTTTTTCCAATACCTGAAGAAGAAGAAGTTAATTTTCCGTCTACGTTCTATCTGGCACAGATAATGAGACGTGCCTGCGACGACGGCATAGCATTGGTACTACATACAGGAAAAAGACCCTTCGCAGTGCACTAGCAAGGCGGGGCCAAAAACCCTTTTGCTTCCTACGTGTTCAAGCACGTTCTGGTTCCAACTCTATTTCGGGCTCTGCTCGGCAGGCGTGGGAGCGCCTCTGGTGGTGGTAGTGTCGGGTGGGTTAGCGATCTCGAGTGCTTCGAGGGCCCTCAGCAGGTCGCGCGGGAAAGCCTGATCCTCCTCGGGCGGAGGTTCGGGTGGTTGTGTGGGTGCAATGGGGGTGTCCTCTCGCGAGGCAAACCCTAGGAGTGCTACTTGGGCCGCGTGACGTTCGCGGGCAAGGGCCCGTGCCCTCTCCCGCGAGCCGTCCGGCTCGTCTATTAAGCTGAGTGTCTCCATGGCTGCATGCAGGTCCCCGGATGCGGTGTCCGCCGCTCCTAGCGTGTCCTCGATTTCTATGATCGTGGGTGCCTCTGGTGGTGTGGGCGTGTTCCGGGGGGACTGGTGAGTGTCCCTTCCCGGGTTAGTAGTTCTGCGTGCCTCCGCGGCCATGCGTGACTCGAAGTTCACGCTCCTCTGGGCCTCTCGGGGCAGGGCTTCAGGGGTTACTATCTCGAGGTCGGAGCAGTCCGAGCCGGGGGGTGAGGGTAGCGGCTTCGGCCAAAGGCCACGTACAGCACCCCATCCTCTCTCTTCACTCCGGTGACGTCCCAGTGCCGCAAGCACTTAACGGCGGCGGTGTGCAGGGTGACTCTGCATCCCTCGCAGTGCCACTCGCTGGGTGGGTGGGTGCACTTCGGCAGACCCTCTGCCTCCATGACCAGGCACTCCTTGAAATGTCCCTTCTCGTTGGGTTCGCCGCATACGCACTGCGTGAACGCCGTCGGCGGATGGTTGAACCTCTCATGGTACGAGTGGAAGTCCCAATGTCCTGTCTTTTCCCCGATCCACCTGGCGAGGTGCTGACGGGGGAGTTTCAGGTATGGGTACTTATGATGCCACGCAATGTTCTTGAAGCCCTCGGGCCGGTGAGCCTCCCACCACCCGGCGGGGTTGACTTCCGGTGGTAGGGTCCACTCTGGTTTCTTAGTCTTCGGCGGGGCGCCTGGTGCCAGCCACTCTCTCACGGCTGGGAGCCGGGGGAGCCAGGAGTTTCATTCTCTCGTCCCTGCAGATAGTAGGGTGACGTCAATACACCTTTCTTCTCCTCTCCTTGGCCCTCTCCGCCCACAAAGCCCCCTCTTGCGACCGCGCCCTCAATCTGCTCAGCAGGAGGTAGTCGTTGCTGACCTTGATGGGATTTTAAGGGGTCTGGGACCCAAGGATGCGGTTACGTAGGGTAGTCAGCGCCCAGTTATCCAGCTGACAAACAAGGTACGTATCTGGTTGTGGGTGAGGCAGAAAGGTACGTACCTCTCGCGGCAGAAAAGCTGTGGCGGGGAGGAGCCAACTACAGTGCACCCCTGAGACTTACATAGGGATCAACCGGAGGAGGCGATCCGCGGCGAGGGATTACCGGATGTCATTGCAGTCGCATCCAGGTGGCTCGGCAGCTGGATGCTTGGCAGAACTACGAGATTGATGGACTATGGTAGTCAGCAGTCACATCCTTTTGGCAGGGCCATAGGATCTGGGAAAGTGGCGAGGTTGGTGTGATGGCCCCGATGGTGATGCCTCAGGGGATTTCGTCAGGGAAGTCCAAATGGGGGTCACCTTTGTGGACGACGATCTCTCGTACACGATCCAATTAAGATCCCTGGGATGGTCGGTGTAGGCGAGAGGAGCCACGGCTGGAGACATTAAATGAGTACAGCGATGGGACCTGGTCGTATGACCTCGAATCACAGACTTCCGCGGAGCATGGTGCATTCGGAAGAGGGGAAGAAAGGGGTAGGGATCATGGGACAGGCTGCGTCAAATGAGAATACGAGGCAGATTTTGTGCCACGGACACCTTGCTGTGGTGCTACACTCAACTAGCATGGTGTTAGGGACACCAGGCGGCCAAAATATTGTGCCGAGCATTCTTTCCTGTTCTGGAGGACGCAGGAATCCTGCCTAATCGAGCTGACATGAAAAACGTTCTCCTCAGCCGAGCTGCCGATAAACGCGTGGCATGATGTCGGCCTGTTTAAGAAACTCCCTATTCAGGAAACAAGAGTGTCGAGGACACTCAGGGGCTAAAATATTGCGGAGACCATTCTTTCCTGTTCTGGATAACTGGGGGGACTGCCTAATCGGGCTGGGCATGAAAATCAGCCCCTGTTTCCCTCAGCTCGCTGCCGACGAAATGGTGGCGTTATGTCGACGTATTCGGGAAAATTCCTCTTTAGGAAACTAGGCTGCGGGCGAGGGGGCATTGAGACTGATTATTTCAAGGGGGAAGCCATGGAAGAGGCAGGACAGATCTCCCCCCCTTGGGCTATAAGAACCATCATTTCCTCCTCGTCCTGGTACTCTTTCATTCAAACCACCCTTTCTCTTCAAACACTGACACTCCTAAGTTGTTTTATTTTGTTCGACAATTGCCCGTCATGATAGAATTTTTACCGTCTTTCAATGAATCTGCTTATCTCAAATTAAAAGGTCGAGGTAAAAGAGCCCAAGACTCCGTTCCGGAGTTGACAAAGGAGTCCGCAAAGAAGACCGCTTCCAAACCCCGCCGACACCGTCTCCCGACCCTGATTGACAAGCCGAAAACCTCATCTTCTGGCAACGATGAGATGGATATTGACAAAGAATTCCCCTTGATTGACGAGGTGTTGTATAGCTCGGTGGAGGTGGTGGACCTCACGGAGATGGAGTCCATTCAGCAGCCTACACCGGAGATCCAGGGTTATAATCAAGGTACAGCAAGATTTCCTTTTGCTGCTGAGGAAGTCCCGCTAATTCTGCTCAGACAGAGAAAGCATCGTTCATGAAGTCAGCACTTGCCGCAGCCAGGAGAACGTCTCGTATATCTGCGCGCTAAGGGATGGTGAAGGGCCAGCAGACGATGCCGATATGGGGCAGAACGCTGGCCGGAACGATGGCCAGAAGTCTACCTGGGCCCATGACGCCAGCCGCCCGATGCATCCGTCAAACGCCGTGCGAAGCCCTTCCGGAGAAGTTGCCTCCGACACCACGGATTCACAGATTGCCGGCCGAGATAGCCCTCCGCGTGCTTCTTACCTTGAGAAGCTGCCCCCGGCTCTGAAGAAACCAAGAGCTAGTCCGACCAACTCTGCGCGCTCGGTGAGATTCGCAAGTCCCGTTGCTCAAGATGGTAACGATCATGGAGAGGAGTCCAAGGCTTTCTGTCTCGACTCCGTCCCGGGCCAGGATCTCAGCCACCCTCTACAGCCGATGACCGACACACTAAGCCCATCCGGAGAGAGGGTCGATTCTCAGGTAGTTTCTCCGGCTAGCACTTCCTCCCAGCATGCTGTGGAGAACCAGCCAGGCACGGCTTCTAGCCCTTGTGGACAAGCCACTGATAGCCAGGAGTTGGCTGGCTCGGACAGAAGTGCTCTTTACGAATTACCAATGGACAACAGCGAAGGCGACGGCATACTACCTGGCGAATGGGAGGGTGAAATTATTGGCGAAGAGAGCGGCGAATACCTTGTTGCCTGGGAGAATAGCTTTATACCTCGGGAATACGCGAGTGCGGAGATGATTCAGGCGTGGGAGGCAAAGAAGGCAAAGATGAGGGCACAGAAGGGGAAGAACAAAGGCAGTTCTGAAACCAAGAGGCAGGGAGCTGCTGTCAAGGGTCGGGTCAGGGTGGACAAGACGGGATCAACCGAAGTAAAAAGAGGGCGAGGCCGACCGCGAAAGGTTTAGTTGTGCAGTTTGCTTGTATGTGCCTAGTTGGGTCATTTCTTTTTGCCTGTATCTACGCTGCAAAGGAGATTCTATGCATTTTTGGGCAGTGTCAATCGCTGCCGTGTGTTCAGCGTCCCGGAATGCTCTCGTAGATCCCATTTAGCCAGGCGCGACACATGCTCGCGAGGGTAGTTCGCGTGCACATGTGTCGCGCTTCACGCCGCCAACGGCAACGATGCCAAAATGTGCGAAGGCTCAAAGCGAGGCGTGGCTCTGACATGTGAGGACGAGCAGGTTTCACGCTACGCGGGGCGAGTGTATTTCAGCGAGAAACAAAGGATATCATAATTACAGATCTGGCACGCATTCCAGCAGAATGTCTGTAGATAAAATTCCAGCTACAATCTCATAGTCGCCCAGTGGAAATTTCCATATTTTTTGCTCGCAGTCCTCCTGCCTTGCCTTGGTAACCTCCAATAGTTCCTTAATCTGTTGATCGAACGATTCTTATTCGGAATCACCCTGCTTGAGCTCCTTTTGTGTCATCTTCGGCAGCTTCTCGAACGCCTCACGCCAGAGATTCGTGTAGTCGACGCCTGTCCAGAGTCTCCCAGGGTAGAGGCGGCGGTTCGGGCCGGTCGGATGCTTGTTCTTCACTCTTCCGGCCGGGTTGGGGTGTGCGGTACAACGTCCTGGGCGACTGGCTCGGCGGACGTCGGCGGTGGAGTGGTCTCTCTCGCCGCAGTCGATAGAGTGGCCTGTCTGGGACCCAAGGATGCGGTTACGTAAGGTAGTCAGCGCCCAGTTATCCAGCTGATAAACAAGGTACGTATCTGGTTGTGGGTGAGGCAGACTACCTCTCGCGGCAGAAAAGGTACGTACCTAAATGGCAGAAAAGATACGTACCAGAATGGCAGAAAAGGTACGTACCTCACGCGGCAGAAAAGGTACTTACCTAAATGGCAGAAAATGTACGTACCTATGTGGCAGAAAAGGTACGTACCTCTCGCGGCAGAAAAAGGTACGTACCTCTCGCGGTAGAAAAAGGTACGTACCTCTCGCGGTAGAAAAAGGTACGTACCTCTCGCGGCAGGAAAGGTGGCAGAAAAAGGTACGTACCTCTCGCGGCAGGAAAGGTGGCAGAAAAAGGTACGTACCTCTTGTGGCAGAAAAGGTACGTACCGAAATGGCAGAAAAGGTACGTACCGAAATGGCAGAAAAGGTACGTACCGCGCTTCAGCTCCAGCCCGACCGACTTTGCAAAGAGGACGAGAAAAGCGGAGCCCCTCGTGACCTGGGGAGACAATTAGAACGCCTAACCAGTAAGAGCCTCGATGAGACCGCATCGATGACACGCAGCAATGACTTGTAACTTGATTCCGTTACGGGAAGATGAATACTTCATCGTCGAAAACGACGTGATCGAAGCAGTCAAGTTGAGACAACACCGTCAACAGCCAAGATTCTCGAGAACAGAAAAGAGCGTCGTCCGATTTCCTGTGTTCTCTGATGGGCACTCCGCGGCCGTCGAGGTCGTTATCACGCCGACTCCGATTCCCCGTGCGGGTTCGCCAAACTGCTTCTACGAAGTTACCGTACGACTGTGGCCTTGCCACGACGATAACCATCCAGATCCGTTCTACCAGCAGATCCAACTAGTGTACATACATTTGGCCCCTGTGAATGGAGCATCGGGAGCCACTGGTAGGTGGTTATCGTCGCATGGCTGCCTTCAGCTAACCGTCAATAGCAGTGAGATTTGTGCTCCGAGCCCCTCGCCAGGTTCGACATGCCACCACATCACCAAGCTGACTCTCGACCGGCTCGCGAGCATCGACAGTGCAACCGGCCCAGCACGTGGGAGTGAAGGCACAATTCCTTCGGCCGTGCCACTAGTGTCCAACCCATCGAGAGTGCCACGGAAGCGCCCGCATGATGGCGATACCGGCGATACCGAAGGCAGCACTGACGACGACCATTCTGTCACTGGGGCACTCGTCGGCAAGACTGCCGCCACGGATCAGGGTTCGGATGCAAACCGGAGGACATGGGACCGTCACGGACCCAGGTCAATTGCAGACAGCATAATCAGAGCCGTCCGCGAAGGACAGCGAAAATCAGCGGTTTCAAAGGAGATCCCCGGCCGGTCCGAGATTTACGACCTACTCTCCCAAGGCCTGACGGACGATGTGGATAAAAATGTCGAGAAGTTGGGAAGTGTGTTTGCGACGTGTCGAAATAACGCAGGAAATCAACACGCCAGGCTCTCCTGGCTGCATTGGTACTTCTCGGGATCCTTTGGATACGTCGGCAGCCTGAAGAGGGAGAACAAGAGACATCCTTGGGCAACCGGAGTACGCATCCTGAACTCAATCGTGAACAACATGCTTGCCACAGATGGAGCGGTCGCGCTGGCCATTTTTGGCGCTCTCGCTGGTATGGAGCAAGATCCTAACTCTTTGGTGCCGCTAACGGTGTACAGAGCAAAACCATACCTTATACAAAGCTGCAGTCGCCTCCTTACCGGATCAGGAGGATATCATTAGATTCGTGTCCAACGGATTGCGGGGGACATTACAGTCTCCTCCAGACGAGTACACGGTCCCAAATGCCGTAGCCTGGGTTGCTAATGTCAGAAACGTCAGGTTAGTATGCCTTTCCGTTACCCGGGTTTTCTCTCCTGATTCATTACAGCTTTCGAGATGCATGCTGCGACCTGAACATACCGAACCTTGCTCCCTTGCATTTGCAACTTGAATTGGGTTCGATCACCAACGCACGACAAGTGGAGTCTGCTTTACGGGTTAAATATTCGATCGTGGTGGAAAAGTGGGACTCTTTTCAGCAGGGCATAGAAATTCACTTACAACACTTACGAGACCTATACCGTTGGTTCGACTCGGACGACTTAAGGGACTTGGACAAGGGTGAAGCGTTGCTTGTGTCAGGACGGCTGGACGAGCTGGCCGGGCTAGACCAACTGAACCAGTCGCTTAAATTACTCGGGTTGCGCCGATTGTTCGGTTCAGGCGAGAGTTCAGACGAGCAATCAGCCGATCAGGAAATGCTCCAGTTGCTCACCGACAGTCGCAACCTCTTCAGCCCATCGCAGTTTCGCGGGTTAGACATGATTAGAAGTTGGCTCGAGTTGCGCCGTTTGCTTCGGTCAGGTAAAAAGGAGGAGGTTCTCCAACAGCTCCGCTCTAACTGCTTATCAGGCTTGCTTAAGGCCGCTAAGCTGCGTCAAGTCGACACAAACCTATGCGCCATGTTTAAGACGGATAACTTTCGCCGGCAGATTTTCTCACTCTTGCAAGCCATGCTGCTCCCACTGGTGACAGGAATGTTCTCACGGCTGCTGGAGATGTGGAGGGAGTCTTCGACAGACGAACGCACTAGCGACGCGGATACCTATAGGGATTTCGGCACGACTGGTATGGATACACAGTCACTCGGGAACGAGATGGATGACAGGTTGCAAGTCACCGGCAACAACCAGCCCAATAAGAGACGGAGAGTGGGGGAATACGGTAAGCGCTGTAATTAGGATTCCAACCCGACCAAACTGACGTGAATGTAGACGCCAATGGAAATGCGGCCACAGAAGGCATGAACGACGGCGGCCTAATGGCTAACAGAAGCGGGTTCGTAGCCATCAACATGGTGCAGGGTATTAACCCGACAACGCTCTCGGCTCACGCGTCCCCAAGCAGAGACTTCTTAGGGCTAGTGATGGGTGATTCTCCGCCAGTTGACGGGACTGGAGGGTCGGCTGGAGGATTGGTCGGCGATGCGAACCTTCCCACGTCTAAAGAGTCCGGTGATGGTCTGGATGGCCCGGCAGGTCATCTATCTGGAGGAACTGCGGACGGCAATCGCCAAACCAGTACCGACAGGTCTTTCGGTCGATCGGGTGATCCGGGTGTCATGCCGGTAACTATGGGACAAATTAGCCTCCCGGATGGATCGTGTTTGCCAATTGGATATCTCGAGGGACAGCCACCGATGAACCACCCAGGAGACGCAGCCGGGAGGAGGGGAATAGGGATGGGCACAGATGTCGCCCGCGAAACAATGGTGTCACTTGAATACCATAATCCTACGGCGCCTGTTACGAGTCTCTACCCGCTCGGTATGCTCTTAGAGGCAGTTGGGGAAGCCACAAGGCTGGACCAGGTGGCAGAGGAGGACCACAGGTTGGATATATTTATGGATGAAGTCCTGGACCTGAGACATGATGAGCTGGAATAAAGTGGCAGCGAATGTGTATATTTTAGACCCTGTTCCATATCGAGTGAGGCTGTTTAGCATACATGACAGTACCCCCGAGCTTCACACAATCCCTCGCGTCTCGCTGGAACCATTATTACCCTCTGCCGCTGTTGCTGCCGCTCGCCCTGCTTCGAGGCGAAAGAGGTTGTAGTGGAAAATAAGATCTCCTGTTAGTGGCCGAATGCCTGTGCCCTCATTAAGGTGAAGAACGGACCCGCATTCCTATTGAATCGAGTACTCTGCACCGCTGCCCAGAACACGAACTAAGACATTTATTGTGCCCTTGAAAAAGGGCACTAGAAGGCTAGTTTGGCCCTTGTTCGTCCACACCGTGTCTCCGCCCTTCTTGAGCTGGAAGAATTCTGGTTTGAAGCGAGGGCGTTCAAAGTCCATGATGACCTTCTGTTCCGCCTCTGCCCACTTCTCCATACTGTCGGCCTCCAGAGCTTGTAAGCTAGCAGTTCATATATATCTTGGTGGACATACTATTTCTCTTACAACCGCATCGCGGACCTTCTCGTAAGGATTCGGCAAATTGTAGTTGTGCAGCGACCCTTTCTTCTGCACCGGTATCTGGCTTGCTAACTGTTCCCTAACTTCTTGAAGGAGACCTTCGGGAGCGAGGGGGATAAACCTGTGTTTTGATGTCGGCATATTGGCTTGAAGGTATGGTAATTATTAAGAGTGAAAGTAGGTAAAACTTGAGACACGTTGACAGTTAAAACACGTTGACGGTTAAGACACTAAGGACATGTAATTGGCGAAAACCCGGTGGCAGCGGGACCTGTCCACGTCATTATTAAACTCCGGTCAACATGGGGATGAGGGAGGTGATGTTAAGGCCCAAGGACCCGTAACGCTGCCTTGGCGCCTGATTGGTAGATTTTTCCAGATATAGGATCAGCCAATTAATTGCAGTCGCGCAGTATCCACTATAAATGGAAATACAGGGCACTCACTGGCTGGAGCGGCTGGTGGGAGAGATACCCGTTAGTTTCGCTTTGCTCCGCCCGCAGTCCCGTCCCTCTCCTGAACAAGGCTGAGAGGCCTGTCGTCTGGTCGTTTTGGACAGTCCGATTGCCTTAAGAGACCTCACAGGCATCACTAACAGCGAGTGGAATTCTTAAGTTCCATTTCATTCATTAAATGAAGAGCGTCTTATTCGCGTAAATTATAAAAATATGTGACTAGCTTCCGTTGTTACTAGTTTACCCTCGTTCTAAAACATCCTCCATGAATATATCAGCTCCATTGCTGCTGGTGGGATCCGGAGGTGGATTATCTGGAGGCGAGTCGTCCGGAGGTGGATTGTCTGGAGGCGACTTGTCTGTAGGTGCAGACACGCCATTTGGCTGGCCGTTTGACATCTTGGCTCGGACTATTGGCTGAGAGAGCAAGTAATCTCTTGCGTTTCCAATGAAGCCGGTAGACCGGGAGAAACTCGGTGAGTTTGTCTAAATCAAATGAGTTGAGTGCCGTCGGGTTCGGTCCTGGAAGAGGGTCAAGTTTTGACATACCTGAGGGCCGATAGGAACGGATCTTCCCAGAAGCGTAATAGCTATGCCGAAACCTAGGCTGGGGTCTGGGCGGTGAGGTGGCTAGTCCGTGATGTCAGTCCGTGATGTCGAGTCTCCCAGATGAAAGGAGATAGGAGACAGACTAGGCCTGTGAGGCTAGTGGCACGTTAGCCCACGTTTTATGAAGTTTTAAGGCATTGCCCCCCCTCACCTCGGGTGACTGGATTCTCTTTCCTGAAGAGCAACGGTTGGAGTATCTAGATGGTTGAACGGACACACGCTGGTGTCGTGATGACTCCGTCCGGGAGTGGTTGCAGCACCGTGAGTCCAAACCCGTAACGTCGACTAGGTCTGCGCTGAAGTGCGGTAGCTGGCTCAAATTACGATGTGATTGAATAGGCGGCAGGCCAGACAGGGAGTCGCAAGGTTGTTCAGGGCAGCAAAGCGGTTTCTTGAGAGGGTTGGACTGTGATTAATACCCCTATTCCTGGTATTCCTAGCAATCGTCGCGGCACTTCTGGCAATACTCTGCGTTGTCGACAATGTAGTCAGTGCATCCACACCAACAATTGCACATAAGACGACCAGGCATGATTGCGGTGGTGGAGTTCTTGACGAGGAAAGAAGGGCATTCTTATACCTGCCGACCTGTGTTTCGGATCCGAGCTGGTTAAGGGACCGACAGATGTACCAGCCTTTCCCGGACCCAAAATACCTAGGTTCCATCACCCCTGTCCCGTTTGAATCCAGCAATCGAAACTGGCTAGACGCAGCTGCGGACATGCATCGCAGGTCGACATAGATCGTTGTCTCGACCATACGTCTCCAACGTGGAGTGATCTCCACGAACCGACGTGCATGATTCAACCTCTCGACCGGACCGCATTGGTCGATGATCCGTTTCCCCCTACCCCGATCTCGACGTGAGCGGCTAGGGGTGACCAGCACTCCACAGACAAGAATTGCCAACAGATCTGGGGATGGGCCATTGAAAGACGTGCTTTCGGCATGGTTGCATGGGTCTGCAGGTCGACATTGCCCGTACACCACTCGGCCCTCCTGCAGCTGTTTTGCGAACATCGATGATCTGTTATGCAAGGCCTTCCATATACGGAATGGAGAGCTGTTCCTGTAAGCCTCATTCATCTTGAATGTGAGTAATCCAAGTCGTCCGTATCGGTTCAAGCCCGACGGCATTCCGCTCAGGAAACATTCCTCATCCGGGAGCGTCCCCACAAAGTCGTGGTGACTTGCAGTACGGGGCCAGGGAGACAAACATCCAATCGTTGATGGTCTGTCTCAGTGTCTGCACGCACTGGTCTGTCCAGCAACATGGGGCGATGAGCCAGTCTAAACCATTGGTCGGTTCCGTTCCCGGCTAGATGACCTTGCAAATGTCAGTTACCTCTTCATGTAATAGCACGCCGTATCGACACATGTGCCGCTCTCTATGGCTACGATGTTCGATAGGCAGTTTCAAGAGACATCTGGGAGTACCTTGTGCATATCGTGGCTTGCATTTCTGGCCTCCATGTTGACTTCAAGCTAGATCGGTGAACCTGGTCTCTGCTATACGTATCGACCCAGCAATTCACCTATAGAGCCATTCCTGCACCGAAACTGGCTAGGCGCCTTTGCGTTTCTATGAATGTTGACCAGGGTCTGCCGTGAGTACCCCAAAGGCGGCCGAGTTGTGAGGCTGATATGTGTCGTGGCATAAAGGGTGCTAATAGTTGGATTGACTAATCGGGGAATGGTTGGTCCTGCAAGCCTTTCGTGTGAACCGTGCATCTTATGGCTGTCCGTCGTGTTAAAGCAACACGGTGTGTTCCTACATGCTCCGTAAACAAGGGTCTCAGTCCATCGACTGCAATTCCACTCAATAAGCGAGCCTCATTCCCGTACTTGCAAGAGGGGTTTACATATGACTAGAGTAAACTGTAGACTTGCTCATCGCCCCATGTTGCTGGACAGACCAGTGCGTGCAGACACCCGGTCGGTCATCGGCGCCAGAGGAAGCTCACATCGCATTTGCCCTGGCGAGGCTTGCATGTTCTACTGCCCCGTGAGACTTTGAAGAGGCTAAACTGGAACGAGAAGACTCGCTCAATGTCATGGCTCAGTATGTTGGCATTTACCCTGGCATTGATAGAATCACGTCTGTTCCTGAAAGAATCGCCTATTGCATGACTTCGTGTCCTAAGGCGTTCTGGCCGACGCAATGGCCGCATGGTGTTGCTCATTGGAGCTCTGGATCGAATGGTTTCTCCACTTTCTCAGCTAACAGCTATAGTAGTCAATAGTTGATCCGTTCCGACACCTACGAAACCAAATAAAAGCAAACCAACTCAAACCAAATCAAATCAAATCAGCTCAATCCCCGCATCAATCCTCGTCTTCGTCACCTTACCACGTCCATTCCACATCAAATCAGTTCAGATCAAATCAGATCAAATCAGCTCAATCCCCGCATCAATCCTCGTCTACGTCACCTTACCACGTCCATTCCACATCAAATCAGTTCAGATCAAATCAGATCAAATCAG
>MU854074.1:0-22886 GCA_033297225.1 Diplogelasinospora grovesii | reverse complement strand
ATGGCTTCCTATTGGCCAGATCCACTGCTTCCACGCAGTCAATGGGTCTTCCTTTCCTGGGCGCCTCACTGCTTACTCCGGTCAATCCAACAAATACTTGGGGGTAGAGGGGCCATTGAAAAAAGCGCTCGGACCCCCAAGTAATTGAAGCCCGGCGGGGAAAATGCAGGGCCCATGCGATAACTGTTGGAATGAGCAGATAAACCCTGCTGCGTGCAAAGTCCTAGCAATTAGGCGATTATCTTTTGCGACAATGGCGCAGCAGTTGCATTCAACAATAACTGTCTAGGTAAGTTGCTACAAAAAATTACCTTTTCCATAAATTGGTGCATTGGGCGGTGAGGAGGAATTTTCACAGGGTTAGGGATATGTATGACGCACCGTAGAAAACCTACGGTGCGAATATTACGTCTCATTAACAAACCCAACCAAGTTTCCAGCACCTGCGTGAAGTTCTTAGACTTCTGAGGCACCATGCCTGACGGCACGGATTGGGAACTTTGTATGGACTGTTTTCCATGCTTCGGTCCAGCTTTCTCGACACTTGCCGCAGGCCGGCAGCGGCTGCAGCCGCAAACCAGCATCAGCAGGAACTGCTGCTAGTCAGATATTGGTGGTTCGGGCCCGGGGAATCTGGCGCCTTCTCAAGCTCATACCTCAGAGTTTGACGTTTGGGATGGGTTTTGGTTTTGGATTCTAGGTCTTTGGTTTGTCACCGTCCAAATCGAGACACTGCTGCTTTCCCGCTCATCTGCCAGTGGTTACCACGTCTACGTCTCCCTTTTCTGTCACCCGAGACTCATTGCCTGGGTTATACCGCTCGCTCTGAGTGCTCTTTCTTCTCGTCCGGGTCCTCCCTATAGACAAGAAGCTGGTTTACTTCAGGAGCAATACTACTTGTATTAGGCACTCCTTTTACAAAAGGACCAGCCCAGTAGGAAAGCAACAGCGACAAGGAAGAAGCCATGGAAGAGCTGTAAAAGTTTCGTTGGTCCGCCGTTCCTAAAAGCCCGTTTTCCCGTCATTCTGTCGAGTCCAAACTCCCGGCAGCTGAATGCGCAAGTACTAGTACTTGTATTGCCTTGTTGATCAAAGCCCAGATTACATGGCGGATTTTATGTTTGGGGATTCAGATCCTCGAAACGACCAGACATCAGTGGACTACTAAGTTTGTCATCAACACTCCAAGACTGATGATTACGGCTCTAAAAGAGCACGTTTAGCGTTGTATATTATATCAGGTTTGGTGCTTAGAGACAATTTAAGGTTCTTGTAGGAGTCACGGGTATAACCTCTTTGGCCGAACTGCGTTAATAACTATTTCTTTAGTATTTTTTCGGTGTCGGTACCATATGTGCTATGCGCAAGCAGTTCAAATATGAAGTGGAGACAGGAGGCAACACCGTTTGGGACTCGGAAAGTGTCAGGGGATGCTCCAAGCAATCTCAAGGGAGATAGAATCCGGGAACATAATAGTAGATCTTGGAGAGAGATCTCTTGGTGTGGTTGATTGGGAGATGGCCGGGTTTGTTCCTCGGGAATGGATAAGGACAAAGGTCCGCGTTTCAAGCGGATTAGATCTTCATGGCGATGACGACGACTCGAGACAGGATTGGAGGAGGCGGCTTCAGAGACGATTAGGGCAGGATGGCTTTCCCGAAATTGCGGATCGGTGGATGGCTTGGTTTATAAATGATGGAAATCAAGAAGCGAAGTAGGGGGGGTGCACTAGTTGTAGTGGACAATACGATCTCCTGTCAGTGGCCGGATGCCTGTGTCTTCATCGGGGTGAAGAACAAACCCGCAATCCCATTGAATCCGGTACTCCGCGTCGCTGTCCCCGACTAAGACATTCATTGTGCCCTTGAAAAGTGGCACCAGAAGACTGATTTCGCCCTTTCCTGTCCACACAGTGGTTGTGCCTTTCTTGAGCTGGAAGAATCGTGGGGCGAAGGCAGGGTTCATGATGACCTTCTGGTTCGCCTCTGCCCACTTCATCTCTTCGGCCTCCAGAGCTTGTAGGCTACTGGCTCGTATATTTCTCGGTGGACATACCATCTGTCTTCCAACCACATTGCGGGCCTCATCATAAGATTTCGGCACGTCGTAGATGTATAGCGATCCTGTTGCAGGAACAACAACAACGTGGTCAAATTGATGATCCTGTATGGTCGGTCACGTGGGTCCACCACGCAACAGATCCTTTCCTCGGCACTGGTGTTTGGCTCGCGAGCTGTTCCGCAACACGGACCAACTCGGTGCCGTGATTGGCAATCGGCGAATTGTGGTCTAAGGCACTGAGATAAGCCAGCTTCACTTTTTAAGACCTACGGTACCTACCATTAGACGGTTCCTACGGTACCCCGATGCGCCCTCCTTATAAATGCCTCAGAGTCGCGTTCCGTTAGGTACTGTTGGAAGTCACGGCTTGCAGTGCACACGTAGTAATTGAGGTCAACTTGTGTTATTCTTCATCAACTGTCTGGCAGGCCGTTTCTGGCCGTTTGATGGCTTAGATGAACAGGTCTGGAACAAAGAAGAGCGCAATGGATCATCATTTTCCCGCGTTGTGGAGCAGTCCTTCCGTTTGCGCCAATTGGCTTCTTTGTCTGCCGGAAGCGCTCCATTCCATGCGTTGTGGGCCAAATGCGGCCGCATTCCTCAGGCGCTCATTCCACTGCTTCCGGCCTGCGGCCTGTCACGTGACATCCTTTCCTGGGGCACAGTTCAACTTGTGCATCCAACACACCCCCTCAGGCAAGCCTGCAAGGCGTGCCTGGACCTTTGAAGCTATTCCCAGTCTTCGTCCACGACCATTGCGTCTTCTTGGAGCTCTCCCTTCTGCCGTTCAGTGATCCTTTCCTCGATGTCCTTCAAGTTCATCTGCTCCAGGAAGCTTTCCCATGCTCCCTTGGCCAGAGCCTTGGTCAGGCCATCTGCCATCATTTCTGCGCTCTTAATGTAATAGACTGTGATCCTTCCTTCTTACACCTCCTGACGCAGCCAGTGGTTATAGATATCCACGTGCCGTAAGCTCGTTTTAAGGGTTGTGATTTCTGCGTGGATTAGCCTGATCGTTTATATATTATTACACTCGATTCGTATACGCGTGTTAATTTCGACTCCCAGTTCCTTAAGTAGTCGGCTCACAAATAAAGCTCCCTTTACGGCTTATGACAGTGTTAGGAGCTTAGCTTCTATTATTAACGTTATAACCATCTCTTGCTTATTAGCTCTCCACTTAATTATCCCACCGAACAACTTTATAGCGTAAGCTTAAGAGCTCTTTTAATCGACCGTGTTATCGGTAAAGGAAGCATCGCTAGCGACTCGGAAATCGTCTTCTCCTCCGTATTAGAGCGCTAGGAACTTCGTTCCTTACAAGTATAGGAGCACCCTATCTGCGGCGGCCTAGTGTTTAGGCTTAAGGTTAGTTATAAAGCGCGCCAGCCTGGATACGGCGAAGGTAACGTCGGGCCGTGTGATCACCACTGCGTACAATAAAGAACCTATTTTCCGCAGGTAGGTCACGATATTAGCTTTACTAGCTAGGCCTTTAAACGGAAGGAGCTCTTCTTTAGTCATTAAGGTGCTCGCTGCCTGCTTAGTTTACGCTAAATTAGCGATCTTCTTATAATATAATACTTAAGAGAGCTAAATAAGCTTCTTCTCTCTGTCTTTAAGTATTCCAATGCCTAAGAACCACTGCAGCTCCTTTCCTCCTGTAAGCTAGTATCTTTGCTTTAGTTGCTCGATTAGGGCGAGGGCGTTAGCTCGGTCCCTTTCGTTAAACGTTAGGACGATATTATCTACGTAAAAGAAAAGGATTACTCTATCCTTAATAAAGCAATAGGGCTTATAAGGCACTTGTTAGAAGCCGAGGGTGCGTAAGGCTTATATAAGGGATCTTTGCCACAGTAATAGCGACCGCCGAAGTCCGTATAGCGCCTTCCTAAGCTTAAGTATTATTCCTAGCTTTCGATAGCTTAACAGCATCTTTATAAACACTTCTTCGTCGAGTTCTGCATTAACGAACGCGTTAATTACGTCGTACTACAGTAGCTTAAAGTCGTATCATGCAGTAATGGCGATCAGCGTTTAAAAGGATCTTTTAACTAATGTTACCGCGTAACTGCTTACGTAAGGGTTAAGGAGCTGTTAATTACCTCTTATAACGAGCTTAGCTTTAGCTTTATCGAGTTTACCATGCTTATTAAATTTATACACATATACTTACTTACAGTTTAAGATCTTTTGTCCTTTAACATTTAAGTCTTTAAAGTAGATTTCTACTTAAGACTTTATATCCTTATAGCTACGTAAGTGTACTTCTTCTGCTTCTTTAAACTGCTTTCTTATAAGATGATCCTTAAGCTTTACGTAGCTTTTTAAAGGCGTTAAAAGATCTCTTCGGTGTAATAACTAAGGCTTTCTCATTAACCTTTTTATAATGGCTCTTATAAGGACCTTCTTCTTTAAGTTCTTTACCACTTTTACCCGGGTCCTTATAAAGAAGGCTCCTTATTAATAGTCCGTGTAATGCAGCTTTAAAGTAAATAAAGGATGCTTTAACTTTATTTAACTTACGCTTAGTTAGTTTAACCTTATTTAGCTTAATACGCTTAATTAGTTTTTTAACCTTAATTAGCTTACGCTTAGCTGTTCTTAATTTTTAACGCTTAAAGTATAATCCTTTAACCTTATTTAGCTTACGCTAAGTTAGTTTAACCTTATTTAACTTAATATGCTTAATTAGTTTTTTAGCCTTAATTAACTTACGCTTAGCTACTCTTTAAGGTTTAAAGGCCTTTAAGTCCTTAATTTAATAACTGTTAAGAGTTCGGTAGCATCTCGCCCTTAATCTTTAATACTAACGTTTAAGATCTCTAACCTTAATTAGCTTACGCTTAATTAGTTCCCTTCTCCTTACCTTATTTAATCCACTACTCCCTCCTTTCTTATAAAGCATCCTTTAAGTTCTAAAGGTAATAGCTTTCCTAATGGTTTAATCGCAGCTGCCAGCATTGCTGCTAGCAGCGAGGGTAGCGGAGTTAATAAAAGCTTAAATCTAACCTCCGTATACTCACCCCTTAACTGCTTATTTACGCCTTATTTAACTGCTTCTTATAGTTTAACATTATAGTCTTTAATAACTTCTTATATACTAGTTTTATCTTTTATAAAGTCCTTTAAGTCTTTTACTTCTTAAAGATCTTTTAACGTTAATTAAACCTGCTTATCTTTTAACGTATAGCTCTTTTAAAGCTATTTAGCTAACCTTTTTAAATTAACCTTATGAATATTATCTCTTATAGTCTTTAAGTTCCCGTTAAAGACCGTTTTCTTATCGAACATCACGTCTTTCGTAACTACGACTTTATTAAAGGCTAGGTTCTAAATCCTATAAACGTTCGTTAATTAATATCTTATTAAGTAGCTAATCCACGCCTTAAGGTTCATGCGCTTTATACGCTGTTCCCGCTTCATTACTTCCATAATAAGGGCGTAAGCTTTATAATTAAAAGTTTAAAGGTGGGATTAATGTAGCTTCCTTTACTCCTTATCCCTTAAGTAGAAGCTTTTAAATAGCGTTTTCCATCTATTTTTATATTTTAACGTATAATTTAACAGATATACCGCAGTCCTTAATATCTCTTTTTATAATACATTTAAGAGCTTTATACTTATTCTCATTAAGCGTATCTTTTCCTTTACCACACCCTTTAAGCGTTCCGCACCTCCATTCAGCGCCTACGTATAAGGAGGAGAAGGCTCGATTCTAATGCTTTAAAGCTTAATAAAGCGCTTTACTTTAAGCTTAACTGTAACCATTTTATTATCGCACTCGATCACTTTAACCTTAATCTTATACTAACGTTTTAAAAGGCTTAATAAGATCTTTAACGCTATAATAATTAATGCTGCTATTTAATCTTTTAAGTAAAAGTCTTAATAGTATTTAATTCCTCGATAAGTAACTAACATTAAGCTTAAGTAACCTTCTTAATCTTCCTTAAAGTTATGAAAATCGATCGTTAATCTTTCTCTTACTCCCTTACATAGCTCCCTCGGGGTACGTTTAATTTAACGCTTAAGTTTTCCTTATACGTAAGCCTTACACTTTATAGTTATAATGCCTTTAATTCACACCCTTTAAAAGTTATTAATTAAGTGCTCGAAAGCTTCCGGGCTTAAGTAACTAAGGCAAAAGTGCTACTTAAGAGCATTTACTTTTATAAGCTTCCTTTTAATTTATGCGTTAAACTTATTCTTACGCGTAAAGAAAGCTGCTTAGTTAACGTCTTCCGGGATATGCTTCATAATGAATTAATCGTGGATTTCAATTAAGGCGTATAAAACTGATTTATCTAATCGTTTTAAGAGCGTAAGATCCGACTTATTATCCTAATAAAATCCTCTTTAACGCAGTTTTCGCAGTGAAACTAAGTTGTAAGCAATTTCCTCGCAATACGCTATATTATATAAGCGTAGCAACTTTTCCTTTCCAGCTAGCAGTTAGACCTTAATATCTACTTCGCCGTAGCTTAAAATCGGTATTTAATAATCGCTTACTTAAATGCAGTCGCTTAGCGCCGCTCGCTTAAAGTTTAGGAAGCAGCTTATTTAATTAAAGATATAAAGGGTGGAATTAAAGTTAAGTATTACCGAATGAACTAAGGAATAAGATTAAATTATAAATGCTGCTCCCTTAATAGTTATAAAGGTTAACTTAATCTTTATTATCCTCCTAAGCAGTTAGGAACGCTTTAAGGAGCGCTCCCTCTGCCCCGAATCCTTTAACGAGCTTATTAAGTTATTTTTCTTCGTTTTCTTCTTAAACTTAAGATTCTTAACTTCCTTCTTAAGGTTCTTATCCTCCTTAAGAGCCTTATTTACCTTCTCTTTAATGTAATCGCGGGGTTTAAACCAGTTAAAAGCTCTCTTTAAGAATAGGTAAAAGTACTTAATTAGGATGTAATAATCCTGCTTACACGCACTGCACTAAGCTTTCTCCCTTAACCTTTTACCCTTTAAATGCTTTCTTTTATTTCTTCTTCCTCCTCTTTCCTTATGTTCTTCGTCGTCGTTAGCGTCCTTATTACGCTTATAGTTATAAAAAGAGCCCTTACCCACTTCGGGGCCGGTGCGGGTATTATTATTAAGGGTAAGTAACTTTCTGTTAATAGTGTTTATAAGGTCGCGGTAGTTAAGAGTGCCGCTATTAATCTGCTCACAGTGTAACATGTTAAAAGACTGGATCCAGTACTCTTAACGCGGGTCAGCTCCCTTAATTGCCTTCTCGAAATCGTTAAACCAGTTTTCAGTAGTCTGGACGTTAAGCACACCCTTTAACTTTACTTAGGTGAACGTATGCTCCTAATTTAGAACCTACTTGCTTACATCGCGCGGTTACTTCGTAAGCGGCTTAACTGCCTGCCAGTACTTGTTACGAGCAATCTTTCTTTCCTCCGAATCTGTTGCTCCTACTTACAACTTCAGGTTTACGTATTACTTATTAAGGGTGCCCTTAGGTAGGCATGAAGTCTTAACCAGATGTGCGCTAATCGTTAAAACGACCTAATCCTTAAGACGTCTGACGCGCTTAATCTCCTTTTCGTAATCGTCCTTCTCTTGTTTGTAAGAGGCTATGGCCATCTAGTAGTTTGAACGGCCTTCTACCGTGAGCTCTGTAAAGCTCCTTACTGGGGTGCCGCTTAGATCCGGTTCCTCTGAGGTCGTAGTTACAGAGCTGTCGTTAACAGTGGTTGACGAACCTCTTGTTGGGCGGATCCCTAACGGCCGCCCTGATCCTGATCCTGATGGCCCTGCGGCTCCCGAGGGTCTTGGAGCCATCATCCTCTTCTCGAAGATGCCCACCTGGGGCTTTAACGGCATGGTGAGGAACTCCTCTCTCCCGACGAAGTCAGGATCGATCTTGTCCCACACATGGGCAGAGCCTGCCCTGGTTTTGAACTGGTCGTCCCATTCTTCCCAGTCCTTGGCGCTGGTGAGGAAGACCTTCTTATCGTTTGTTGACATGGTTGCTTGTTGCGTATTGTGTGCTTGGAAGCGGTAGACTGTTGTATCAACGTAGTGGAAGTCGTCTGCGGACCGGGCTCATAACTGTTGGAAGTCACGGCTTGCAGTGCACACGTAGTAATTGAGGTCAACTTGTGTTATTCTTCATCAACTGTCTGGCAGGCCGTTTCTGGCCGTTTGAGGCCGTTTGATGGCTTAGATGAACAGGTCTGGAACAAAGAAGAGCGCAATGGATCATCATTTTCCCGCGTTGTGGAGCAGTCCTTCCGTTTGCGCCAATTGGCTTCTTTGTCTGCCGGAAGCATCCATCCCTAGTGCACGAGTTCTCTTCCTCGCGCGAAAGCTTCCATCTTTCCCCTCTTCCCACCCTCCCTCCCATTATCCATACAAACCTCTCAAGAAACCCCAACACAATACGCCTCGTCCGCCCAGAACCCACTAGTGCAGTCGCTCGACACGGCCGGGTTCCAGGCGTGAAACTCAGCGTCCGTAATCCCATACTTGGCCTCCACGGAGGAGCAGCTATCCCCCGCTATTCACGCTTATCAGCTTCACATGCCACTGCCGACGATAAACAAGGTTATTAAAGAAGGGAAACTTACACTGTGCAACATAGTACTCGTCACAGTTTGTCGGGATGCCAGGTTGCGTCGGCGCTGGCGGCGTTACCGACGCAGTACCTGTAGTTGTCGTTGTGACGGACGTTGACCCGGAGATACCCACGCAGTAGGCCTCGTTCGCCCAGAAGCCACTGGTACAGTCCGACGATACAGCGGGGTTCCAGGCGTGGAACTGTGCGTCCGTGATGCCGAACTTTGCCTCTACCGACGCACACGTGTCGCCTGACTGGGCGAGGTAGTATTCGTCACAAGTTGCCGGGATTCCGGATTGAGTTGGACCCGGGGGGGTCACAGTCGTAGATGTGGTGGTGGTGGTGGTGGTGGGTGGAGAGGTAGAGGTAGCGACACCAACGCAGTATGCTTCCCCTGCCCAAAAGCCACTAGTGCAGTCCGAGGAGACGGCTGGGTTCCAGGCGTGGAACTGAGCGTCGGTGATTTTGTAAGTTGCTTCGACTGTCGCGCAGGTATCGCCCGCTTTTCAAACAAGAAAAAAAAAAAGATACAAGAGTTAGTTTGCTGTTTTATGCTGTGGTAATTAAGGGGGTGGTGGGTTGCTTACATTGGGCAACGTAATACGCATCACAGTTACTCGGGATGCCTGACTGCGTTGGGCCGGGGGGAATCACCGCGCTTGTTGCGGTCGAAGTTGACGGTGGAATCGAGACGGTGGTGACGGACGCGGTCGTGTTCACGCAGTAGTAGGTCCTCTCCTCAAACCCGCTGCAATCCGTCCCCACTTCTGGGTTCAACGAGACGAGCCATGAGATGGTGATATTCCAGTCTTGCAACACATCATCGCACGTGATACCGGTGTCGGCAAAAGTCCATTGTGTGCAGTTCTGGACGGAGCCGACCTATAACCCAATAGAGTTACAATGATCAGCTTTAATAGGGAAAACAAAGAGGAAAGGGATACAGGAGTAATACTTACACCCGTGGGAAGAGCAGTCGGATAGACATTTCCTGTCGTCGAGGGCTCCGCACTCGACCAACGCACGCAGTAGCTTACGTTTTGCGCGAAGGAACAGTTACTGATACTTGCATCCGCGAGACTGGGGTTGAAGAGCGTGAGGTCGGTAAATGAGATACTAAAGACGGCCAAGGCCAAGTCGCATTGACTCGAGAAGGTGGTGTTGGAAAGGTCATCTTGGTAATCTGAGCCGTCGATATACGTCGCACAGTCCGTCCGGGTGCCGTTAGCGTAGGTGATACTTGGACCAACGTATAGCGCGGGTATGTACGTGGCTGTGGGCAGCGAACTTGCTGGGACGGTTGTCCATGGCGGGATAGTGCCCACATAGCCTGGCGCGCCGGGATAATTGCTCACTGTAGAGGTTGGTTGAGTTAATCAGCCGCTTCTTGATTGGGTTGGGATATTTCTTACTGTCACCAACAGGCTCCATACAATAGGATTCATAAGCGTAGAGATTCGTGCAACTTGGCTTGGTCAGCTATCTTACGCTGGAGCATGCTACGCGAAATGGATACAGGCAAGCGAGCTTACTTGTCATTCACCTCGGGATTTAGAACCAAAAAGTCGGACAACGAAATCCCAAACCTGATGATGATCAGGTTGCAATAGTCTCCAGGAACAGCCTCATACCACTGCGCGCAATCCGCAGTGGAGCCGTTGGCCGCGTTTGAGGGCACGGCGACCGCGGTTGTGGCCGATGCAGTGACTGACGCAGCAGATGAGGTTGTGGAGGGTGTATAAGCTGGCCCAGGAGAGCTGATGCAGATCTCGAGGCCTGCTGTCATGTTGATGTTGCTGCATGTTAGGTCGAACTGAGGATTCCAGGCCAGGATTTGGGCGTAGTTGATCCCCTTGGCCCTGGAGATGGAGGTACATGTGTCGTTCGCTTGCACTGTATAGGTTGTACAAATATGCTGGATACAGAGCGAGCCAGTCGTGGGAAAGTTGGCACAGTAAGCTGGAAGGTTATTGTCAATGAGGAGCCACATCGTTGCCACACTCTGAGTTTTAGAGATTGACTCGCATGTATCTCCATTCTGGATCGTGTAGGTGCTTCCGGTGCATGTGGGACTAGCCGTAACACCCGTTGTCGTTGCTGTTGCTGTCCTGGAAAAAGGACATGTGAGTCGGCCACACTATCAATAGTATACTACGTACCTGTACCTAGTATGTAGGGTAACTCACGTGTTAAAACCTAGCGTTGACGATGTCAAAGGATAGTCCGTTACGTGGCAGCTGGAAGTCAGCGAGGAGTACACTGAGACGATGCCAGTGTCATGATAGTAGGCTGCCCCAGCTAGGAACTGAAGCTGCTTCAGATTGCAATCGGTACAGTTGAGTGTGCCGCCACCTTCGATGCTATCTGGTGATATTTGTTAGCGTCCTGTTTCCATTGCCGTTAACGCAACGACGGAAAAACACAACAACGGAAAAACGCAACGACGGAAAGGGGTCCGCACTCAGGTTGCTTTGGTTGGCCGCCACGCCAATAAAATTTGCAGCTACTACATTGCAATATTGCCCATTGCTAGAGTCAGCGAGACATGTGTAGTTGTACAGGTATTGCAGAAGCTGCGGAATGGTGTAGAGCGGAACATCGCCAAGGTCGGTCAGAGAATCGTAAGTTTCTCCGCCACAGCCTCCCTCTACACTCAATTTATAGCCTGCAAGGGCTGAAGAGCAAGTCGTCGTGCAGAGAGAGGTCAAGAAACTTTCCGGATAGTAGAGACCTTGACGCAGCCTCTCAACACCTTCAGGACAGGCAAGGTCGGCTGTCAATGCATTGGAACATGCACTGGTAATGTTCGACGGGAAGGAGGCATTCGACTGGACATAGATTGCAGCCTCGACCTGAATTGTGAAGACAATGACGACCCCAAAATAAACGAATGTAGACGACGAGAACATCATGCCTGGCCAAGCTCTCAGCGACGAGTGTCTACTTTGATCAGTTGGAAGAAGATAGACTGGGAGATCATTGGCATGTTGAGGGTCCGGGACTCAAAGACTGCCAGTGTTTGACATTGGCGAGGCTCTTACCGATAAAGCCCCTTTAGGCCGGGAGCTTGTGACTCAGGGGGAATTGAGCCAGCATCAGATCATGAAGAATGCATGGGACTTTTCTGTCACCAACATCACCAGAAACTATTGTTTCTTTAATATCCAGTAAAATTGCGTGTTGAAATCCTTCACTCGATGTAGTCGTGGAGGGGGGCCGAATGAGACCCCATATTGTCGATGGCCTTGGAAGTCATGCATCCTACACTAGGTCTCGAGTGGATTAACCCATGTCCTGCGGTATTCCCGCCGTGGTACCGCCGAGTATGCCGGGATTGTCGGCTTGTGACCGATTTATTCTCCAGCTTATGTGTATAGGGCTGGACTCATCTCGCCCAGCAGGGCTAATAGACCGAAATTTAGGTCGACCTTATAAGCGACACCAGCCGGGTCAACGATACGGCTATTCACCCCACATCGGATCCGGGTCGCCAAGGTGGCATCGGGGGCTGAAAAGCTTATTTCACATGCATACGTATAGTTATCGATCCACTGATTATGCAAGCCCTCAGGGGGTAGCCAATCAGACGCACGGCCAGGAATCGATTGTTGACCAACTGCATGTCAGTCAACAATATGATTGGCTTGAACACCGTGACCAACACGAGTGACGACCCTGGCTTCAGTAACATCCACCTGACCTCGGCTCTCCTCCCTGGGCTTCTTTTCGACCCTAAATTGATTTTCAACCCCCAGTCGAGTGTTAGTTATCTAGTGGATATCAGCGCAGGATAGAGCAGCATTGTGTGGTACATTGGTTCGCGAAAACTACATACCTGTACCCTGTGATAGCTGTTTGGTGCTGCGACCTGACTACCTGGCCCAGATGACTCGAAGAAAGCTAACCGTAAAAGTAAACCTGTCATTAGTCCGAATCATATCAGGACCTTATCCTAGCACATTGCCGCCAATACTGCGGCGGGATATCGATTCACACGGCCCCCAAGAAGTTCACTAAGAACTTCGAAAAGGGGCTAGATGGCCTATCATGGTGCCTGCTTCTCCGTCCAGACATATCCCACCCAACGACCCTCTCCTTCTCCATCTTCACTTCTCCCGCCGTGTTTTCAAGCCATATCCGGCTGACTTTGGTAATCGAGCGCTGGCATCTTTGCTGCTATCGTGATGGTGTCCATTCTTTTCAGAACTAGCATTGCAATTTCTTTCCTTCTCTTTCTTTCCACCCTCGTCCCAGTAGTCTTCTCAACGCCGTACCGTGTCCGGGAGGGCTCAAGACTTGCCAGCGCCGCCGCCTCTTGGGTGGACGTCCAAATTGACAAACGAGAGCAAGCCGAGCGAGATAAAACTTGTCCCAATGTGCCGGTGCCTGTTGACTCCTGGATTGACTATTCCGTCAAGATTCCGGGTGTCCCAGCAGCAAGCAATGACTGTACCGCAGGTGCAGTAGAGACTCGCGATTATCTCCAACGAAGAGATTCATACTCTTGCGACGAGGCCAATCCATGCTCAAACGGTAAGCCAAGCGCTTCTGCCCGCTCATTTCCCCAACATAAGTACTCTTGAGATTTCTGACCGAGTCTATCTATCCCAGGCGCATGTTGTGGCAAGAGTGGTTATTGCGGGTATGGCAGTGATTACTGTGGCGATGGCACGACGCCGAACAGTGTTTGCTGGAGCAACTGCAACGCCACGGCCGAGTGCGGTAAAAACGCAAACCCGGTTAACACTACCTGTCCTCTCAACGTCTGCTGTTCGCAGTACGGCTTCTGTGGAACAACCTCTGATTTTTGCCAAACTGTCAGCCTCGCAATCTTCTCATTCACTCCCTTCCCGAAGATTCGTGAGCGGGCTAACCAGTGGCTGTACAGGGATGCCAAAGCAACTGCAACATGCCCGATGGCTCCGGCCAAGGTGGCGGGGACGTGCAGTCTCGCATAGTTGGCTACTATGAAGCCTGGAAGGTCAACGATGTCTGCGCAGCCGTCAACCTTGGGATGAAGAACATCCCGCTCGGTTCCCTGACTCACCTTATCGTCTCGTTCGGGTACATCACCCCCGGCGACTTTAAGATTGAGCCGATGCCGGGTGTGTCAGGCGACACTCTCTCCGCCTTCACCGCCATAAAATCCAGCAATCCCAGCACAAAGATCATGATCTCGCTCGGTGGCTGGTCTTTTACCGACAATGGAACAGACACACAAGCGGTTTTTACCGACCTGGTCAGCTCGCACAGCAATCGCGAGGCATTCATCTCCAATCTCTTGGGCTTTCTCTCCCACTATGCATTTGACGGTGTCGATTTCGATTGGGAGTGTGAGTTCCCCGGACGAAAAGAGAATCTGTTTTGAAGCCTAGTGCAAACTTTAACTGACAACTCTTTACTAGATCCTGGCGCCCCTGACAGAGGCGGCCACGATGGTGACGCCGAAGGTTACTCCCAACTTCTTTCTGAGCTCCAAGTGGCCATGATCTTGGCAGAAGTGAAATATGTTGTCTCCTTCACGGTATGAACTGTCCTGCGTTGGCAATTATTGCTGTACTAAGAGTCGTTTGCTCATTGGTCGTTGAAGGTTCCAACGTCGTATTACTACCTTTCAAACTACGGCACTCCTGTAGACTCGGTCTTTGGAAACATATTGAAACAGATGACTACTAACGCAGATATGGTCAACGTCATGTCATACGACTTGCACGGTACCTGGGACGGGCCCAAGGACCAGATTGGCAGTATCGTCCTCGCCCACACGAACCTGACCGAGATCCAAGTAGCGTTTGACCTGTTCTGGCGAAATGACATTGAGCCGTCAAAACTCAACCTCGGCGTCGGCTTCTACGGCAGGAGCTACCAGTTGTCCGATCCGTCCTGTTCGCAACCTGGATGCCCGTTCGCCGGCGGCGCGGACGCCGGCCCCTGCACTCAGACGTCAGGCATCTTGTCATACAAGGAGATCATGAACATCATCGCTCAGAATGACATCACCCCAACATGGGACCAAACAGATGCCGTGAAGTACATCGTCTGGGACAATGATCAGTGGGTCAGTTTTGATGACGAGGAGACGTTCCAGCAAAAGATCAAGTGGGCCAATGCGAATGGCATTGGCGGCTTGTCTATCTGGGCAATTGACCAAGATACAGATGACCTTCAGGCTCTTCAAGGGCTGCTGTACCCGAAGTCCTTGAATGCGTTCTATGACAACACAACTGATGCAAGTCATTGGCAACAGGTCCAGGGCGGACAATGTGAGTGCTTGTTGGCGTAGCAAAATATGCCTCACAGTCTCGCTCATCCTATACTTCAGCACAGCGCTGACAACACACCATGCACAGGTCGCCTGACGGACTGCAACAAGAAATGCACCACAGGTGAAGTGAAGATTACCGAGCAACCATGCGATGATCAGTATGGAAGGCAAGGCACGAGTCAGCTCTGCTGTCCAGTAGATTCCGCACCTGATCCAAGTACCTGCACATGGCGAGGTAACTCACCGTCATGTAACGGACGATGTCACGAGAATGAGGTTGCTATGGAACAGAACAAGTCAGCCATCCTCCCAGACCGCCCTTCAAGTCACCAACGGTACTTTGTTCAAGTGATTCTAAACTCTGACCGAATATATCACAGATGGGGCGACTCGACAAGTGTGTGTAGCGACGGCAACTACGTTTACTGCTGTGCATTGCCAGGAGGTCTCGAGAGCAACTGCCGCACTACAGATTGTGGCGGCAGCTGCAACAGCGATGAGAACTCCATCGCCGGAGAGTTCTACGACAATTGTTTTCTGGACCCGAAGCAGCTGTGCTGTCCTAAAGATAGTCCGTATCAAGCGGACAAGTGTCACTGGCAGGGCAAACCCGGGAGTTGCTATGATAATGTCTGCAAGTTTGATACTGAGGTGCAGTTAACGCAGTCTTACGACGGAGGTGGCGACAGTTGTGGCATTCAACTGAGCCGAGATCGGTAAGTCATTGACCGCAACGCAGCGGGGATTCAGAATACATGCCAAGGTTTGCAGAGACGCACGACTAACTCGGTAAATCCTGTCTTACAGTGTCTTCTGCTGCACTGCACCGGGTGGCGTGCAGCCTTTCTTGCCCGTCCCGCTCGAGTACCTCTTCAAAAGCCCACCGACAGGTGACAATGTCGACGCGGAGTTCAAGCTCAATGTGGATGACACCTGGGGCGGCACAAAACTGGAGGGCGACGAAGACACGCCGAATGATGCCGCCTTTGGCTTCTTCGTCATGACATCTCCAGAAGAGATCCAGATCTCGCTGAAGAAACGTGATGGCTCTCACTGGGAAGTTTTCGATTGCATGGACGCCGTGTCTGAGGAAGCCCAGACCGTTCGCATGTTCTGCAACGACGACTCGCCCAACTCGAACTGCCATAGAATTCACCTCGGTCATGGCGTTCCGGGAACAATCCTCGAGATGCCGAAGGGCTGCGGGCCGGGCTCTTACTCCGTCGCAGTAGATATGGTCGTGTCCAAAGACCAGACTATCCCGGGCCACATTAGAAAAAGGACCACGGGTGCTGATCCGGTTGTGTACGACCTCACATTCGACTATGACTTTCGGAGAGTTCCCAGAGACCTCGGCGAGACCCAGTGGCGACTAGATTACAGCAACGAGGAGGGATATTGGGATTCCGTCGTCGACAGCCCTGGACAGACAAGACGGAAACGATCCTTTCACGACTCCGCGCTCAAGGGCACGCCTGGCAGCCACAAGCGCTGGCTTGAGGATAGCTGGCATGGCGACATGATGGATCATCGCGCCGGTCTGATCTCTCGCGAGGAGCTGCATGCGAGATGGTTTGGCAGCGATGCTGTCGAATGGCTCAAGGGCCTGTTCACCGTTGCGGTCGAGGCGCCGGCGATTACGCACCAAATCTCTGAGACGTTAAACATGATTCTACTAGACGAATCGTACCAGTGCACTATCTCCGGGGTCGACGTCGCAGCTAAGCTTCTAGTCCAGGCGACGACCAGCGTCCAGATCGACACCTCTTTCGGGTTGACTATCGTCGCTACCCTGGGCGTACCGCCAGACCTCAGCCAATCGTACATGTACTTCAAGAACTCCGGGGAGGTGACCGCTCTCTTCACTATTGAGGCGCTTGTCAGCGCGCAGTATGACACGCAGGACATCGAGCTGTTTGGCCTACAGAACTTCGGCGCCACCTTCTCCATCCCGGGCATCCTTACAGTCGGACCGAACTTCAAGATCTACGGGAGCGTCAACTTTGATCTGGCTCTGAGCGGCAAGTTCCAGGCACATGTGACCATTGCCAAGTGGGACACACAGCTTGGTTTCCCAGAGCTCGACAGCGATGACGACCCGCAAGATATCACCGACCCCAACGCTGATGGGACTCAGGAGATCGGCAAGCCGACGATCGACTGGAGCATCGACGCCAACGGGCAAATCACGGCCCATGTCAAGCCAACCATCAGTTTTGGGATCGAGTTCAACCAAAAGTTTATCAACATCGATCCCGCCACGGTGAACATTGTCGCCGACGGCTGGGTTCAGGCCTACGCCTCGGCGACATACGGCTCGTCAGACCAAAACTTCTGCTACGGCTCCAACGCTGCTTGCGAGCTCTACGCACAGATCAACGTGCCCAAGTCCATGGGCTGGTTGCTGCCGGGAGGCCAGTCCAAGTACCCGATCTGGACGTCGCCGACGTACGCCATCATCCCCGAGACCTGTTCAAGCTCGGAGCCGAATACACGCCGAGGTTTGTATGACCTCAACGACACCATCAACAGTAACACCCTTCCTCCAGCGCTTGCGGAGCGGTATTCCTCAGCGACTGGAAAGCGTGACGTTACCATTGGTCCACTCGTGCACATCCCGCAGTTGGCCTGTCCCGGCAGTGTTGCTGACGAAGGAGGTTCCAGCAACATCTCGGGATGTCCTGTCTGCGGTGAAAACAGTGATGCCGACTCACAGGAGCCTGGCAGCAAACGATGGCTCACACAGAGAGACGACACTCCGGACGTGTGCGAACTCGAGCTGTTCGATGGGACTGATGACCAGATTTCGTGCAACTATGCCTCAGGTGCTTCTAAACGAAACATTGCGGGTCTCTGGGACGGTGTCTCCAACGAGACATTGGGGGGTGTCGTTCTGGAGAAGCGCCTCACACAAAAGGATGTAGGTGCGCTCGGATACACTCTGAACTTTGGGCAGTACAACGAGTGCGGCGAGGCCAAGACGTCCACGATCGACAAGAACTATGTCTTCCAGAGCAGTACAGCTGCCTGTCTGGCTGATATCGTGAAGCTGACTAATGGGGCGATGAACCAGCTGATGCCGGGTCTTCTGTTGGAGAGTGGGTTCCCCCTTTTAGGCTTTTCTTTCTCCGGTGTATGTTGTGTCGTTTGCAACTAATGAAGGTCCCAGCCGACCACGTATACGAAGCGCAGACGTTGGCCAACTTCCTTACCTGGCTCGCCGACAACGCCGCTCTCGGCACGTACCAGAAACCTACCGCAGCGTGGGTGGTTGAGGTGATCCTCGGCCAGGGCGCGAATGGCTTCTGGCTCGTGTCTCCGGGGAATAATGGCTTACGCACCCCAGCAAACGGGGACATTGTCCAAATAGTCATGGCTTACGGCTTCGGGCGGTCTGATGGCGCCATCTCCAACAACGTGCGGCTCACCAAGAACCGGGGGCAGCAAAACCTCGCCCTCGTTCTAAGAGCGATCAACGGCGCCAAGAGCGTGTGGTTCGGTCCCGGCACCCCCGACACAGTGCACGATGACGATAAAAGCGCAAATAAAGGGAGGCAGCGCATACGCAACGCCGCGTCCCCGTTCAAATATCTCAATTACGCACCAAACGACGGGTCGGAAGCCGTGTGGAACAAGTGGATGCGCGTGTCCAACTGGATCGACCTCGTGTGCTTCACTTTCGACCAGCAGTATCCGTGGGGCATGGGGCAGCACGCAGGTGAGCCGACCAATTCGGCTGGGACGCCTAGCCTACGTGCCCTGTACGCCTATTTTATCGACGCGCACCTCGCTGCTATCGAGGCCAAGGCGCGGGCGTGGTCACCAAATGCGAATGCCGACTTCAACAACTTCTATCCGCCGACCAACGCGAATGAGCGCGCCTGGGTGAACTCCGCGTTTGGGCCCAACGGGTTTGCGTCGGCAAACGCGCTGCGCTTCCCGAGGCCTGGTGGGACAGGCCCGTCGCCGTATGGCGCGTATGCAAACCAGCAGTTCACGCTTAATGGCGGTGGGCAGCAGGTCAATCTGGGAAGTCCTGGCACAGTGTAAACTATTTATAGTTAATCTAGGACTGGTTCGCAGGGCTGCAGCTGCTAGACATAAAGGAGCGCGCTGCACTTTGGGAGCAACACATCCAATGAGGGCCTCTAATCGTACCGTAGGTCTCAAAAAGTGGACCCGACAGAATGATACAAATCATAATCTTTTTTGTACCCGAATAACACTTTCCAATGCAGCCTACATCGCCAATGCTATATAAAAACAACTACAAGTTAAAGCAATTCACAATACAGTAAATGGATACAGTAGTGGAAGGTGTCGTCGTGTCTGCACTTGCATGTCTAGCAGTCTTCTTGCCTGCAGTATTTCCCTTAAGGGCAACCGCGAGCTCTTATTAACGGCTGTGCCGAGGGAGATAAAGCGTTTGCCTGTCTGTATTAGCTCTCCCTCTCCCTCTTATCCTCAGCCGCAAGATATACACACGTAGAGGGGATACAACACGCACAGTACTTGGTGATAACTGTGTAAGTGGGCTTTTTAAGGACAAAAAGCTACCTTTTCTTTAACTTAATGCATGGGCGGTGAGGGTGATTTTTAACGGGCTAGGGTTTTGTGTGAGAGCTTACGGTACGGTTAAACGCCCTCCATCCAATGGAATTGTTCAAAATTGGAAACTCCAATAGCCGGGCATTCATGAACGACAGATGGTTAATAGTAACAGCAGCGGTTGTATGTAAACGCGAGTAATCTCAGAAATATGGGTCCTAGGGCTACGTAGGTAATTGGGGTGGCTCAGTGCGAGGCTAATCGTAGTTCCTTGTCCAACCCACCCTCTAGAACAAAACATCTAAAGGCCGACATACCATCTCTCAGGCTTGCTAGACTAGCTGCTAGCTTGTAGATGGGATAATGAGTGATAGCCGTTTCCGGCAGGGGGTCGTGCTCGTACTCTCGCCTTGCCATGTCTGTGAGCTCCCATCTGAAGTACATGAACCCGCCAAAGGGGTTCGTGAATCTCTCTGATTCCGGCACCTTCGGGGGCCTTTCCGACAGAAACCCATTTTCTGGTTTCGGCCGATTAAGCGCGGCGCTCTCCCAGCCGTCTTCCAGACGATCGATGATCACGAGACCACGCCACCAGCCGTCGACTTCGAATGTCGCGGGGATATAAAAGTCGGCACTCCCAAGCTTATTACGTGCCGCTACTTCGGCCATGTGATGTGCCTTGCAAATTTCGATGCGTTGCTCATCCGACGTGACATCTGCAGAAGGCATAGGAAGCCCGACGACTTCTATACGGTCGCGGTCGTATGTGGGCGCACGATCACAGCGCTCGAACTCTGTGCCCTCGTGGATTTTGATCGCGAGATCGCGGGTTTCATCAACGTCGCCGGCGTTGGGCCTAGTGTCATAAATGCGTAGAGCAAAGAGAGGTCGGGTTTTGTTCTCCTCATCCACGGTGTAAGCGGTGAAGCACGGCGCGCCGTCATGGCTTGGTGCTGCCTCGACGACGGTTTCCGTGGGGAGGATCTTGCGCGGCGGAATACCACCGTATTCTCGCCCAGGTACCCATGTGGGTGCACCCGGCATGTCGGCTGATGATAAGATAATGATGAGGTATTGGATGGTTGGAAACAGGTAAGTTATGATCGAAATCCGGAGGGATACTGTGATAATGGTTCGTGGCTGTTAGATATGACCTCTAAGTCCGTTGTAATGAATGAGTTGTGGGTGCCAGGTGATTGTGGCGAAAAGAAACGGCCCGGCTGGAACCTTATCATAATGGTTCACCGCTCATGTTATTTGCAGGGGGGAAATACCAAATTCCGAGTGTAACCACGTGACAACCTCTTAAGACTAAGTTTTCTAAAGAGGGCGTCACGGGGAACCGTAGGGACCTTAGTCTCAGGTTCTCAGACCTCATGTAGCGCGGGAATTCAGAATGTACCCTTTGTACCCATTTAGCCCCACACCTTCCCGCACCCCAACCAACCAATTAGAGGCCATTCTGAATTCCCGCGACATGAGGTCTGAGGCACTTTGGGCGTTTTCAGCCTCTGACCTCACATACTATTTACCTTTTTACCTTAATATTATACTAATTGGTATAATACACTATATATATAGTAGTATGGTTGGAATCGCCTTTTTCTAACGATTCCAGCCATATCATCCACACATTAGTAGCTAGTAAGATGGCCGAGAAAAAGGTGTTAAAAGAAGTCACCTTACCTATTATACCTACTTACTTTTACGTGCATCACCACAACCACTGCCTAGGCCTAGTATATATAAGTATGGTTAAAATGGCGTTTTTTTAACGATTCCAGCCATACCATCCACATATTAGTGGCTAGTAAGATGGCTGAGAAAAAGTGGTATAAAGAAGTTACCTTACTTATCACACCTATATACTTACACGTATACCACTATAACCACTACCTAAGCCCAGGATGCACTTATATAGCTAGAAAGCCCTGATTTAAGGCTCTTTACTATTGTAATTATATACTGGTGGCTAGTATAATGGGTGAGAAAAGGCTGTATAAAGAAGTATCCTTACTTATTACACCTACCTACTTACACGTATACCACCACAACCACTGCCTAAGCCCGGGATTCACTTATATGGCTAGAAAGCCCTAATTAAAGGCTCTTTATTATTGTAATTATATACTGGTGGCTAGTATAATGGGTGAGAAAAGGCTGTGTGAAGAAGTACCTTTACTTATTACACCTACCTACTTACACGTATACCACTATAACCACTGCTTAAGCCCGGGGTGCACTTATACAGCTAAAAAGCCTTGCTTTACGACTTTATACTATATATATATTTTACTAGTGGCTTATAAGATAGCTAAGAAAAAGCGGTATAAAGAAGTACCTTTACTTACTATACTTACATACTTACACGTATATTATTATAACCACTGCTTAAGCCCGGATGCACTTATACAGCTAAAAAGCCTTGCTTTAAGGCTTTATATTACATATATATTTTACTAGTAGCTTATAAGATAGTTAAGAAATAACCGTAAAAAGGGTTAATAATATATAACTATTTACCCCCTCTTATTTATAACTTATTAACTATATACTTTATTTACTAGCTGATAATTATTTAAAAAAGCTCTCTTTAAAGCTATACTCTTAATAAAATTTAATATTATTATATACGTTAATTATAAAGATGTTATAAGTAATTCTTTAAAATAAGTAGTTAATAATAAATAAAAACAGCTCTTACGAGTTTAAAACTTAACGAAAAAGAACGTTATTTAAATTTTAAAAAAAGGATAATAAAGTTAAATTATCTTTAAAACTTAAATAAATATTAAAAGGTTATAATAATGTTAATTAGTATAAATATTATAAAGTATTTAAGTTAATATAATGATTTTTATTACGTAAGTAATTAAAAATAATTAAATTATTATAAACTAAATTATAAAGGAAGTTTTTAACGTCCTTATAATATATAAGCATTAATTAAGTCTTAAGCGCTCCATTACATTATAACACTACATTAAGGTAATGCGCGTAACGTATACGCACGTGTACGTAATGTATATAATATACGCATGTAATAATATAAATATATTCCTTTAAAATTAAGTTTATAATTTAAAGATTAAAAACAAAGGTAATTAAGCTAAATTATTTTTAAAACTTAAATAAATATTAAAAGGCTATAATAATACTAATTAATATAAATATCGTAAAGTATTTAAGTTAATATAACGATATTTATTACGTAAGTAGTTAAAAATAATTAAATTATTATAAATTAAATTTTAAAGGAAACTTAGGTTACTTAGGTTACTTAGGGCTAGGTTAGGTTAGGTTAGGGTTAGGGTTAGGTTAGGGTTAGGGTTAGGGTTAGGTTAGGGTTAGGGTTAGGGTTAGGTTAGGGTTAGGTTAGGGTTAGGGTTAGGGTTAGGGTTAGGGTTAGGTTAGGGTTAGGGTTAGGGTTAGGGTTAGGTT
>MU854073.1:0-22902 GCA_033297225.1 Diplogelasinospora grovesii | reverse complement strand
AACGGCTGTTCCGAAGCTCCCTCCCATATAGACTGCGCTAGCCAGCAATTGGTCAGCCAGGAGACAGAACACAAGCAAGACACTACTTTTGACCTTAATTGAACGTGTGCAAGTAAGCTGTAACTTCTAACAGTTCCTACGATTCCCCGAGATGCCCTCTTTTTTTATTATATTAATTTTATTTATTTCTCGTTTTAAAGTATATATCATTAGCTTTTAAGCTTAAGTTACGTTTTAATAAAGCGGGTAAATAAATTATATAGTACTTAATATTTTTATTATTAATAAAGTTTATAATATTTATATTATAAATATCGCTTTACTTATATTAAACATTCTTATTATTATTAAAGTAAACTATAATATTATATAATATTAACTAAATTAATATAATATATATTATACTTATTATTAAAGCTATTATATTTATACGTTAATATTTACTCTTTTTTAATCCTTAAAAATATAAAGGGTTTTTATTTAAATATTATATTTAACTTTCTTTTCTTTTTATTATATTTTTATTTTTTAATAGTTATAGCTAGGACTTCTCATACTGTAGAAAAAGTCTATCTATATTATAGGTCCCATATATATCCCTAACCTTAAGAAATTTCTCCTCACCGCTTAATGCACTAATTCATGGAAAAAGTAATTTTTTGTAGCGACTTAGACGATTATTGCATGCGCCCTACATTTCCCCCACCGGGGCTTTAATTATCCGCCTTAGCCAGCCTAAATTTAATTACTTGCTTTTAATTATTAAATCGTATATTATTTTTAATATTATTATTTATTTATCTTTAATTATATATCTTTAAATAATAAAGTTACTTTAAATTAACGTACTTATAATTTATACCCTTTAAATATTATATCCTTTTACTTAACGCGGCTTAAAATTTACGTTATAAGTAGCTTATATCTTTTTTATTATTCTTTTCGTAAAACTTTGACTTATAAAAAGATACTTATTCACTCCCAAATTAATAAGTATATTATTAAAAATTAAAGAAACTTTATTATTTATTATAATATAAGTATATAAAAGAGTAGGTCCCTTAAAGAAAGGGCTTAACGTATTATTCGTTTTTTATATCTTATTTTTTAACTTATTAATTACCGACTTTACTTTTAAACGGGAGTTTATTTCTCTTAAGGTACTTAATTTATTATCGGCGCGTTATTAGCCTCATTATTTTATAATTCCTTAGCATGAGGTTAATCCGGCGTGGTTCTGGTTTATATTTAAAGATAATTAATAACTTTCTTTATTCGCTCTTAATATATTATATACTAGTCCGTTAAGGCTTATATATGAGCCGCGCGGTTAAATAACGCGTTATTCTTCTTTTTAAAGCAGTCTTAAGTAATATATCCTTTTTTATGGTAAATAAAATAACAGTTTTCTTTATATAGCTTTTTTATTTTTTTTTAAGAAAGCTTAAATTTTAATATAAGTGTTAAAGTATTAAAGGTCCTGGCCAGAATTATTTTACTATAGCTCTCGCTATAATTATTATAATAACCTCCGCGACTATAAGTATTAATCGGGGCATTATAATTTCGCTCTTTATCCCTTTTTTAATATAACTACTTTAAGCTTAAAGAAATCTCGGCTTTAATCTTAATATATTATTCGAAATTTATAATAAAGTTAATATATTATGGCATTAACGTAATTTATAAGCCGGGGGTAAAGCGGCGTTTAAATGTAATCTTTTATTAGTCTTAAGGCTTATAATATTTGTTAATATAATGAATAAATAAGTTTGTAAAAGTATTAAAATTATTTAAAGCTTTTATCTTAAGATTATTAAATGCCGTTAAGGCTTCTTCTTATTAATTATAATTATAATAAGTATTTTAAAGGTGTTTTAATAAGTTTTTAATGGTTATAAGTTAATTAAGGTGCTTTTTATAAAGGTAAAGAGTTAGGTTTTTAACTACTTTTCCTTATATACGTTCTTCGATATAAATGCGTATAATTATATCGTTTACGAAATAATTTAAGTTAATTATAAGCTTATTTTTAATTTAATGGTATTAAATATTAAAAGTAATTATATCTTTCATTTTATCATTATAAAAGATTAATAAGTCCGTTATTTTTATATTATAATAAGTTTAACCTTTTATTAAGGTTATTAATTTAACTAGTTATGGAATTAAATAAATTAATCGGGTTAATATTAAAGTATGTTCTTAAAAAGTAATTATTAACACCGGAGTAAGCTTATGACGGGAGTGTCTTTTTAAAGTTATATCGGTAATAATTATATTTTAATCGTTAATATAACGAGACTATTCATTAAGTTAACGGACTTAATTTTAAATTTTAGCTTCTTAATCTTTCAACTGCTTCTTTTATATCTTTAAAACCTTCTCTTAAGTTATAATCCTTTCCTTCCGATTTTAAAGTTAATTTATTATTTAATTAATTATTACTATATTATCGTTTTTAGTTTATTCTTAATTAAAGCGAGTTTTTATTTAAGTTACTTAATTATAAAAACATTAAATGTTCTTAATTAGTCCTTTAATAATATTATATAAGTAGTTAATTTATTTATAAGTAGTTATTATATTAAAGGTCTAGGCTTTAAATTTTAATTAAAAGGGTTTAAATCTTACTTTTTAATATAGTTTATCGAAGTTAATAAAGTTAATAATACCTTTTATTATAATTTACGTATTCTTAAGGTAAAGCGCTTTAAACGAGATACTCGATCCTTTACCTTTATAACTATTATAAAATTCAGTTAAAGCGAGAATACGCGTTTAAGTATCCTCCTTAAAATCCGTCCTTAAAACTTATTCGATTATAAGTTAAATATATAAAGTAACTTATTTGTAAAATATATAAAAACCTTTTATAATATTAATAATAATATTTAAGTTATTTTTATTACGTTCCATAATAATAACTTCTTTAATAAGTAATATTAAGAACGGGTGCTCGTATACTATAAACAAGTAGCGGAAGGTATTTTCCGAACGGATATAACGTTCTTCCTTTATATAAAGGGTTTTATAAGTAAATTGGTTAAGTTAAAAGGATAAGACATCGTTTAAATTAAATCGGACCTCCTTTCGGGCTTAAGTTTTTTATCAGGCGGTTATAACTATTATATCGTTATCTTTTATTATATTAATTAACTCTTTTCGTAACTTTAGTTTTAACGCGTTTCTTTATATGGTTAAGCATATTATATATACGTAAGTAACATAATTTCGTACGTTATTCTTTACTTTTTTTAAAGACTTTTCATAAGCGACATAATTTATTACGTCGTTCTTTACTCTTTTTAAAGACTTTCCGTAACTAACGTCAGAGTTGAGGTTCGGGGTGAAGCCTCCCTTGCAGATATCCAGCACGTGAAGGGAGTAGAAATCGGCAATGCCATCTGTGACATTGTCTAGCGCGGAGGCGATGTGGCTCTCGACGCTTCCAGCAGCTGCGGTCGCGGCACTGCAGAATATGCCAGTACACTTGCCACCAGTTGTAGTGGTGGGCAAGCCACTACCTGCTGACGTGGGGAAAAGGGTCAGGTTCTTTCCTAGCTCGGAGGTGTTGAACTGGTACAGTCATACTGGCGTTAACGAAAGCGCCGGGTGGAACACTGAAAAAGGAGACGTACTGTGACAATGTTGTAATCCTCCAGGAACCCCGGACTCGAGCCCGCGAGAAGCGCTAGCAACACTAGCATAAAGGCCGCGAGCGAGGCCACTACGGGGAAGGCGGAGTGCGGTTGCCTCATGTTGGATGCCGAGGCCAGCTCGAGGTGGATATATGGAGTGATCTCTCTTTCCCTTCTTCTTTTCTTTCCTTTCTTTCAAAGTATACGAGTTTACTTTTATTTAGTCAAAGTAACGGAAATGCGAAATTATTTGGCGAAACAGAATTTGTGTGTGCAAAGAGGATTGCTCAATAGACTACGAAGAAAGAAAGCGGTTCAAAGCTATTGCCAACAGTCGCCATTGACTGGCTCACCGCAGATCATCGCCAACAATACCAGACAGCTACTCCGTCTCCATTGCTGCTATTGTGTGATGAATTATCCGCGCGCAAAGCAATTGTGCCAGCGGGCATCAAACTTGGCAATTATCAGCCAAGCGACAGGATGAGAAGGGCAGAGGCTGGCCAACCGCCCAACGTCAAATGCTTGACATCCAAATGGACGGATTGCGGCCGTACGTCATGCTCTTCAGTTGTTTGCACGTGAGCGCTTCAGGGTGTCTGTTGGTGGGGAGGTGTGTGGCTGGCCCATTTCAGGGGCCCAGTGATGGGAATGATATGATGGGATGCCAGGTGATAGCCGTGGCTTGTTCTTTCCATGTTTTTTTATGATATCTGAGAAGGAGCACGGACCAGATGTATCATGTTTATATAGAGATGAGTACGAGCCATAGATAGTGAAAAACCCAGACCATTCTTCCTTGCATTTTTGGGCACCTGGTTGGGTGCCCAGTCCCCGGGCCTCTCTTTTCTGTTGTTGTTGTTGTGTGTGTTTTACAGGGCTTCAAAGGCTGTTGGAGCACGGCCCGGGTTCAAGCACCTCAAGAAAGTGGCGTGTCTGCCCGAACACAGCGTTCGGATCGGGAAAGCTTACCTTACCTGTGTGGGGAACATCCGGTCCGATCGATCGGGCGGACAGGTTCTTAGAAGGATCTCGGTGGCAGTGAGACTCGTGCGCTACTGATGCTTCTTGAGCACTTGTGTTCCTGCGCTGTGTCTCGGTACTCCGTATCGATGCGCGCCAAAGCCGTCGGTCTGACCGACTTTTTGGCGCTTTTCAGCGCTTTTTGGCGCATCTGCATCAGAGGCTTGGCACCGGCAATGCAGATGGCAGCCCAGCTGACGATCATGAAAGCCTCCGTTGACAGTTGGCACCCTGACAGAGCTCTTCAGTCGGCCAAGCATGCTATCAGGATCCCCAACGTTAATTGACGATAGTTGCTCGACATCTCCATGATGTTACGCAATATGTCGCTGTCTTTCAACACCACTCTTCTGGAGCGTCGGATTCCGTTCACAGTTCAGGCGCGCCTCTTCGCAGTCCCATTCGGAGCTCCAGAAACGATGCGCGGGCGCCAAGCTGAAAATATTGTCATCGGTGGCTGCCCCTCGGACATTTCTAGCTGGAACGGGAAAGCGTGCAGCTCTTTGGGCGTGATGATTGGGTGCCCTAGCACCCCGTCGCTGTCAGACATTAAGGTCGATCATAGACATGTAGTTCCCTTTGATCGGCGACTTTCCCCCGTCTGGCGATCTTTAGTTTCTCCTGTCGCTCTTTTATATCGACTCAATCCCATACATCGGGTGCAGGCAATTGACTGCCTTGATCGCACGTCAGCAACATTGAGACTCGACGACAAGGTCGGCGGTGATGGCTTCTAGCGACGCAACAAGCTCTGGCTCCGTGCCGCAAGGATTGCAATCCAGGTTCTTCCTCTACCAATACGAACCATCCGTCCCGGCCGCAAGTTTATTCATCGCCCTGTTCGCGATAACGACATGTATCCACGGCTACCAGATGATGCGGACGCGAACATGGTTCTTTGTCCCGTTCTTCTGCGGCGGTCTCTGTACGTGGCTTCCCCCGCTCTGCCCCCCCACACGTTACTTACCGTGAGCACCTAGGTGAGACGATAGGGTACGCAGGGCGGACCTACTCCGCCTCTCAAAACCCTTATTTCACTCTCGGGCCATATGTGGTGCAGGCCGTCTTGCTGCTCGTAGCACCGGCACTCTTTGCCGCTTCGATCTATATGGAGTTGGGCAAGATCTCGGATCTTCTGGAATGCGGACAGTATCTCCTCCTCCCGCGGCGCTGGATCACGCGGAGTTTTGTGGCAGGCGACGTGATCTGCTTTGTCCTTCAGGCCGGCGGAGCGAGTCTGATGGCCAGCACCGACATGCACACCCGCGACACCGGGTCTAACCTTGTTGTGGGTGGCTTGTTTGTGCAGATTGTGTTCTTTGGCGGGTTTGTTATAACATCGCTCATTTTCCATTGGCGTGTTGCGAGCTCTGGGAAAGGGAAAGACGTCCCGTACCAACGCCATCTGTTCGCACTGTACCTGAGCAGCATCCTCATCTTTGCGAGATCGATCGTTCGTGCTACGGAATTTATCCAGGGATTTTTTGGGTACATCATTTCCCACGAAGCCTTTCTGTTTGGGTTCGATGCGGCGCCCATGCTTTTGGTGATGATGGTGTTTATTTGGATCCATCCCAGCGAGATCAAGGCACTACTAAGAGGCGGGGGCGTGATGAGGAGGGTAAAGATGGTCCGAATGGAAGCAAGGGAGAAGCCCCAGCCTCAGTCGACGAGTCCTGTTGATGGCGAGCCTGTTGATAGTGAGCCTTGATTTTCAGGAAGCAGTCGTAGCTGTCTGACTTCGAACGAGGTATATTTTCACCACAACCTATCCTGAGAATCATGTGCACATCGTATCACAGTCAGAACCGGTGTGTTCGCAGTCCCCAAGCCCAATGTCCCCTAGGATCCCTCTCCAGGTCTTTCATAGACTGTACATCTCCAGCATGTTCCCCAAACTCTCTTGTCGCTGCTTTAACTGCCTCTTCAGCGTATTCTTTTGCCCTTCCGTCTCCGAAAAGCGCAAAGTTGAGCGCTGCTCGGGTGTATGCATGTCCAAGGTACATATGCAACCCTTCCTCTACATGCAAGCTCACAAGCTCAGCCCCGGTTTCAGGCGTTACTTCTCCCTCGAAACTGTCTAGGTTAGATGTGAGATGGGCGATTCTCTTCAGTCTCTTATCTGACTCCTCAATCTTAGCCTCGCCGCCACTGCAAACAGAACAAGTGCAGGCAAACCCCCAGTCGTTTAGCCTGTTTTGCCGTCCGGCCTGCGACAACATGCCGTCTACGTAAGATATCGTCAGCTCTTCTCCGGGCGAAATGTCTCGGACAGCTACGGTTATGTGCGTCATATTCTGTATTCGGTAATGGACACTGCCACAGTCAGACCCATGATAGAGTGGAAGGGTAAGATGTCTTTACGAACTTTGGTCGACAATCGTGGTTCAACAGTGCTGCATCTGGGTAGCTGCCCAAATGTCCACCCTCGTCCCCAATACCGGGGATGAAGAAACGGAATGCGTTCCTGTCGATCTTGGCATAGATATCTGTGCCCACCTGCTTCATGAACCGCTCTCTTGCACTTATCGACAGGCTCTGCACAGCCCTGTCATACAGATTGGTTCGTTCTCCGGAGGGGAGGTGGAAATGTGCACCAAGGTGTATGATTAATGTAGGTAGGCGCTGCATGATGACCTCTCCTCTATAAATGGTCCTATTGGCTATCAAACCGATGCCTTTTCCAGGTATTTCTTCCTTGCTGAATCCGGGAACTTCATTTTGGTATCGGATGGGCGATGGTGGAAAGGAGATGACTTCGGCATTTGAGGGCGTCGTTATCATCACGCAGCCATCCCCGTCCTCAGACCGAGATGAATAGGGGAAGATGAAAAGCTTTAAACGCTTTAAGTCGAATAAAGAGCGACTTTAAGCTTTATCTTTTATAAGATAGAATTAAAGACGCTGGTCGGCTCGGAGCTAAATATTAACGTGTCTTTTAAGCCCTTTAATATGCTTTATGTTTCCGAAAGGAGTTACTTTAAGTAAGTAATTACCTTTAATGCCCCCGTTAATCAATTAACGAGCTTATACGCCGCTTTACAGCTTTATTACGCGAGAGTTATAATACTAATAACATTAATAGTTACGTTTAATAAGTTCATTTACCCTCGAAAGGATAAGTAAAGACTTATTTTATATACATTATTTAAAGTAGTAATGGTGTTAATTACTATTACTTAATCATTAGTTTAACTACGGGGAAAGTGTAGCTTTTCTTAACTTACTATTTCGCTGCCTTAAGTATTAATAAACTATATAATAAGTAATTAGCTACACCCTTACCTCCTTTAACCAAGTAAATAAAATTGTCCTATTAATTATATATTATTTATTATATTAAGGAATCTCCGACGAACGAGATAGCTTTAATGCTAAATCACCTTCGTGCCCTAACCACTTATAAGGCGACCTAATAAAAGTAATGTAAGCCCCCGTACCGGCACAAGCCGCTATAAGTACGACTTTAAAATAGTATTTCCATAATATTATAATAACTTATAAAGGCATTACGTTCATAAGAACTATTAATAAAAACATTAACCTTCTTAATAAGTCCATTATATACCTACCCGTTTACTTATCTTATTACTTAATAAGTTAATCATTAAGCTAAAATAAAGATAATCATTACCTTATCGACTTATAACTTACTGACCCTTATGATAATAAAAAGCATATCGAGCAGATTAAAGGTAGCTTACTAAAGGGCGCGTACTATTAGATCCTCGATTATAAAGATTTTCGGTGATAACGGGACAACGATTAAAGCTAGCTACTTTAAATTAAAGGTGATCCCGGTAAAGGTAAAACAATGTTACTTTACAGCGTTCTTAACTACTTATGCCTTACAATAAAGTTAATAAACCTAAGCCGTGATAAACTACTATCCTACTTCTTCTATTAAGCTACCAATAAGCATATTAAAAGTGTTATAACTATACTACGAGGCCTTATTTACCTCCTCGTCAACTAATACTCGCTGCTCCTCGTATATGTTTAGAAAAAGTATGACCGCGCGGGTAAGGTACTTTTTAAGGATACGAATACGTAAGTAGCCTTATCAGGGATTTTTATCGATATCGTATAAAATACGTCGTTAAGGAGCGCTTATTTAATCGTCGACGCCCTTAACGAGTGCGAAATAAACTTATTAAAGCTTTTAAATCTTATCATTTAAAACTTATCATCATATGTTAAATAAATTATCTTTAACCATAACTAACTAAACATCGAGGAGAAGCTTAAAGCTATGATATAAAAATTAAAGCTGTATTTTAAGCTAAATGAATAATTTATCTCCGCTATTATTAATATTTATATTAAGTATAAAGTACTTAAATTAACGGATAAAAAGAAATATACCGTTAAAATATAGGATACTATTTAAGACTATTTATCCTTAAACGTAAATAATACGTTCCTTTAAGTAGCCTTAATTTATTAATATCTTAAGTAAATTCCACGATGGAAAGTATTAGTTAAGTTAAGTACCTTTCCACCTGGCCTCACTCCATTATATATATAGATAATGGAATAAATTCCTTCGCATAGTGCTGATCTTTATAAGAAGATCCTTAGCATTATAATGGTAGTCTTTCGGCCCCTTATCGTTAAGGACCTTACTTCGCTTATTAAAGCATTTAAAGATCTATTTAATGACTTCGAGTCCTTAAAAGAACTTATTAAGCTTTACGACTCATTCTTAACCGTTTATAAACGTACTATTTTCTTTATCCATTAGTCCATAAAGGTTTTCTTATTTAAAGAGGTAGCTAATTAAATCCTTCCATTTAAAGTAAGAGATATACACTATATGATTTTCTTAAGGTTATTATAAGTTATGTTTAAGACATTATAACGTAATATTTATAACCTAACTGCCCTTAAATTTCTTATTAACTAAGCCTGGCAGCTTAACCCAGATCCATTAATGGCAGTCCGGTACTTATATATTTATTAGGTGGATTATTTACATAATTATAATCTTAGCCTAATTAAGGACGAGCTTTAAAAGGCGGGCTTTATTGATACGTTTTTACGTTAAAGGTATCTTTACTAATTAAAGGCTTTTAGTCTTATATAAAGCTTATCGAATAGGGTGCTTTTTATAATAAAGCTAAAAGGCTTACTTAAGGTTCAACTTATACTCTTATATATAAGGTTATACTAATAAAGCTTAAGGATGATAACCATTTTAGCTAGCTGATTTAATTTAGGACTAACGATGATTTATTCAGTCCTTTAAGTAGGTCGTCGAGAACTATCCTCTTTAGGTATATGCCTCGGCGCTAGTATTTAGCCCGGCGCGTAGCCTCACGAGAAAGCTCTTCCGACATAAGGAGCTTAACTGGATCTGGACGAAGCCGGGGGTGGAAGAGCACTGGAGTGCATGTACGCAGACGCTCGAGGGCCATACCTCCGGTATTGCATCGGTCGCGTTCTCGCACGACGATCGCTGGCTGGCGTCGGCATCTGCTGATAAGACCATCAAGGTCTGGGATCGTGTAATAGGGACCTGCGAGCAGACGCTTAAGGGCCATACTTATGATGTTAACTTAGTCGTGTTCTCGCACGACGATCGCTGGCTGGCGTCGACATCTGATGACAAGACCATCAAGGTCTGGGATCGCGCAATAGGGACCTGCAAACAGACGCTTAAGGGCCATAGGTCCCGCGTCATCTCGGTCGCATTCTCGCACGACGATCGCTGGCTGGCGTCGGCATCTGATGACAAGACCATCAAGGTCTGGGATCGCGCAACAGGGACCTGCAACAAACAGACGCTTAAGGGCCATACTGATCCTTATGTCAATTCAGTCGTTTGAGGGCCATAGGTCCCGCGTCATCTCGGTCAGCGTCAATTCAGTCGTGTTCTCGCACGACGATCGCTGGCTGGCGTCGGCATCTGCTGACAAGACCATCAAGGTCTGGGATCGTGCAATAGGGACCTGCGAGCAGACGCTTAAGGGCCATACTTATGATGTCAACTCAGTCGTGTTCTCGCACGACGATCGCTGGCTGGCGTCGACATCTGATGACAAGACCATCAAGGTCTGGGATCGTGCGACAGGGACCTGCAAACAGACGCTCAAGGGCTATACTGCTCATAGAAAACTAGAATTCGACCTTACTAGCCCCTATCTCCACACCGATATCGGTGTGGTCGCGCTGGATCTCGATCTCAGCCTCGATCTCAGCCTCGATCTCGACCTCTATCTCAACCATCACCAAATGGCGGGAAGGCCGGAAGCGGCAGCGGCAGCGCCTTCGAAGCCGCGACGCCTAGGCTACGGTATAAGCTCCGACGGCGTGTGGATCATGTAGGAGACGGAAAAATGCCTGTGGCTGCCACCGGAGTATCGGCCGTCGTGCTCGGCCGTGGCCGGCTCGACTGTCGCAATCGGCTGTCCGTCGGGACGGGTGGTATTTCTGGGGTTTGCGGACGTCGACGCGGTTGCGTAGGAACCGTGTGCTGCGGCCGTCGCGACCATCAATCTCCTCCTCTCTCTTATTTCTCTCTCATAGCGTGCCACAGGAAGGGTGTGGGAGGGGACGATATTATATACCTGTAGCTAGATTCTAGCACTTTCGATATGTTCTTCACCTTTCTGGGTCGATCACGGCATTATTACGTAGCAGCACGCTGGTATATAAGCTCTACCATTCTCTTACATACCTCACTGGACAGGTAGTATGGTGGCTTAAAAAGAGCTGTATCAATTTAATTGATATCCTTACTTGGATTAAATCCCACTTCTTGCTTGCTTATGTAGAAAAACCTGAGGATTATAGATACAAACCAGAGTCTATCTATCTTTGTGGACGTGATCCTCCAGGTGCTAGTGGAGGTCCCCTCAAAGCTGCCTGAAACCAGCCCCGGCAACGTTTTACTCGGCGGAGTCATATTGTTTCTTGTCTGGCTGGAAGGCAAGCCGCGAATCTGAAGGCAATTATGAACTTCTCTGCATTTGCAGCGTCAGAGTTGGCAAAGTGGGTTGATGGGGAATTGAGTTGGTACGATGTAGTCAGGAGTGGCATCGCTTTTACCAACTTCAAGCAGATCCTTTCCGACGGTAACGATGCCGCTCTCAAGTCTCTCGCAGAGGTTGTCGCGGGGCAGAAAAAGCTAAAGGCTCAGCCGCAGCCGGCTTGCCTGGCTGCTAATAAAACCTCAGGAGAAGCTGTGGCGCCATTGGAGCGGAGGGACGTGCAAGGCAGGACTTCTCTGCTTTGCGGGAACCCATCATCACAGGTACAGAGTCGTTTGGGTGTGATTGCGAACTCAGATTAACACGGATTCAGACCAAAGGTGCTCTGCTTTTGAGGGGAAGTAACCAGAGTACTCGTTGTCGCAGTTCTGAGGGAGATTTAGCTGCGCTTGGGGGGCGGGAATGCGCCGAGCGTACTGGCGCGCAGACCCCCTCGTCGAAGTGTACAAGAGGCGGTCTTCCCGTGCGGTACTGGATTCGTTAGGGTGCTGGGTGGGAGAGATGCACCTGTGAGAGGAGGAGGGTCTTTGGGCAGGGGAAATGGACGACTCACTAGGAAACGGGGCGCGGGGCGGCGCGTGCCGCACTCTCCGTAGAATGGGTCTCGATTTTAGGCTGGTGGCCTCGTCACCGCCTCCGTTAGGATTCCACTGATCGCTAGAGGCTGGCCAGCTGGTCTGCATTTAGCCCGCGATCCCCTCTAGAAACTTGCCCTCCGATTCGCATCAGCACTTATCACAGTCAATTACTATCTCGTCAACGCCCTTAATCGAAATTACGTCGCCGAAAGTCTCTTAGGGAGACGATGGAGACGAGTGACAGCCGGCGGTATAAGATCGTGGGCCGCCAGACGCTACCCCGCCTGTCGTGTCGAAGACGCCCGAGCGCGGGGTAGTCTCGAACCTTCAGGCGGTGCTCACGACTGCAGGGTCACTGAAAACCACCACTATGTCGGAAATGTGCACGCAGCAATACATCATGATCCTGACGCTCATCAACCAGAACACAGCAGTGAGCGGCATCACCACGGAAGTCGAGGAGGCAATAGGCGAATTTCCGTTCAATGACGTATATGTCATTCGACTTCACACCTTCCAAGCGGAGGTGCCGGATTTGTTGGTAAACCGAACAGTCACCAAGCACAGTAAACTCCCTTTTCGACAAAGGCGAAGGCAAAGCAAGCGTGCATCGAGGCCGCCGGTAGGTCCCTCAGCGAAGAACCCGTCTTCCCGCAGGATGGATCTGGTCTGAGGTTAGGGTACCATTCCCTAATCCGGGCGGGTCAGTATCTGCGAAGATTCTTCCCTCAGCTATCTGCGAAGATTCTTCCCTCAGCTATCTGCGAAGATTCTTCCCTCAGCTCCGCTCGTATGATGTGTTTAGTGGTGATCTTGCGAAACGGAACCGCCCCCGCGGCCTGACGGCAGGTCAAGCCCACCAGAAATCCGTCTCTGCTCCTTAACGCTTCGATCCTCTATCGTTTCGATATTCTCATCAAATCTAACTCTCTTCGTTCCACGTGCGGCGTCTGCCAGTCTTGGTTACGCTGGGTTCGTTTAGCTCGGCCTCGACCAGCGGGATTTGCTCCAGGATCCACCTCATCCGACGGTTATGGCGCTCTGCGTCCTCCTTCGCAATCAGGTAATCGCGTGCCGCTATCTTGAATTCAGTAGTGAGAGCATTTCGCCTCTTGATCAGAGCCAGCAATTCTTTAGCCCTATCCAGCCCTATCCAGCCCTATCCTCGCCGCCATCATCATCTGCATACGTGCTTGTGAGGTATGACGAGGGCCCTTCAGATTATTGGCGTCCTTTTGCACTGATAGCAGGACCGCCCCTGCAGCTGATTTGGCCGACTTTACGGCCGCCGGAGCCCGATCTTCTTCAATCTGACACTGAATCGCAGACTGGATGTCACATACTACTCCTCGGTCTTCGAACGGCCTCAACAGCTTCGAGGCCACAAGCTTCTTCCACGCTGGAGCTGAGGCAGCGACGATGTGTTTCTGCTCTTGGAAATCTCGACGAGTCGCGAGGTAAGTTGGTCGGCATTAACGGGATGACACTGCTCTCCGTGGCTTGCACGCTTTGCCCAGTCCCCATTTAGTTATTTAGTAGGCAGCACCAAGATGGTATGCAGGAAGAAGGCTCTGATCTCAGTCGCTGAATGAAACACTGTGGAAGATTCTCCGAGTCCTTAACACGCCAAGTCGATGCTCCGAGACCAGCCCCTGAGAAACCTGGGCCGGGTAACAGCAAAGTGGGGCCGTGGAGTGGACCGAACATGCTCCGAGTACCGAACCCGAGCGATTTTCCCGGTCGTCCACTGGTAGACGTTGACCACAGCGTGTTATAATGTCTTTGTGGAGCATGTACCTGCCTAGAGGTACTTAGCAGCTATATAAGGGCATACACGATGTATCGCTTGCTTAAGGTGCATCTTCCCGCACCTTTGTCGTCACTCCACACTTGAACTCGACCTCCGCGTTACAACCCACCATATTCTTATTCCATCATGTCGTCCGCTACTCCGGTCACGCCCAATGTGGCAGACAGCCTGGAGTCCCTGGCTGCCATGTTGACCGACGCCGCCAAGGGCCTCTGACGCGGGACCTCCGCCTCTCCAGAGCAGCACGCTGGGCTCGTCGAAAGCCTTAAGCGCGTGGTCGAGCTGGTCCACGGTCCTCGTGACGATATCATGGACATAATGACAGGTTTCTGCCAGATTGCCGTCATCCGACTTTTCATCAAGTGGAAGGTTTTCGAGAAGATTCCCGCCGCTGGCATCATCTCATACAAAGAACTAGCCGCCGCAGTTGGAGCCGACGTGTCCCTCATCAGTGAGATCACCCAAGAATCCTGTGCCTGAGCCTATCCCGGGACTATGGCTTACCATGATATACATCAAGCCCGTCTCTGTTGGCTTCTGGTTGCGACCGGAGTTCTGAGGCAGGAAGGCCCCGACCGAGTTGCTCATACGAAAAGTTCAGAAGCCTATACCAGCGTCGCTCCGCTCAGGGCTCAGCTTCAGATGGGGTGAGTGTCTGCCCAACACCCAGCGGAACCCAGCTCCTTGCGCCTGCCAGCATTCTAACAGCCGGGAAGATTCGACGAGTACATGCCCCCGATTCTCGCCATGCCGCGATACTTCGACGCCTACGGCCTGAAGGAACCGACGGGCAAGCTGCATAGCGTAAAGGCCTTCGCCGAAGGGGAGCCGGAGCTCAGTGTGACGGATCTCATGAATCGGCACCCGGAACGAATGGCCACCATGCTGCTCGCACTATCAGCCATGGAGAAGATGTATCCCCACTCCGGGCTCTACGACTTCAGCTGGGTCGCCGCGCGGGCCGGCGAGTCACCGGGGGATCGACCCCTGATTGTAGATGTTGGCGGCGGCAACGGTCACACGCTACGGGCCATCTGCAATGATACGCCCGGCTTGCCCATGAGCCGCTGCGTTCTGGAGGATCTGCCCGAGGTGATCGAGGTGGCCAAGACGACGGCCGACAAGGAGGTCCTTAGCGCGCGGTTGGTCGGCATGGACTTTTTCAAGGAACAGCCTGTGAAAGGTCAGTGAAGTGTCTTCCCCACCACGGCGAACCAACATCCCCAAGGCTCGGCATTCCGATCTCTTTCCTTCTTGCGTGGTTTCTGGTGCGCGGCAGCTAATACTTGGAGTCTACTCGACACCCAGGAGCCCTGATCTACCATACCCGTTGGTGTCTCCATGACTACGGCGATGACGAGTGCGTTGTGATCTTGAAGCATCTGGCTGATGCCATGGCGCCGGACAGCAAGGTGTTGGTCGGAGAAATTGTCATGAGCAATCCACCCGCCCGGTCCGCCGCCATGATGGACATGTTGCTGGGGACCATCGGAGGCAAGGAAAGAACGATCGAGGGCTTCCATGACATCGCCGGCCGAGCAGGCCTCAAGATCACAGCAGTTTCTCGCGGTCCACGTGATATGGTCATCATGGAGTGTGAGAAGGTGTAAGTGGGATGGGACGGGGAGCCCCTGACCATTCTAGGGAACGTAAGGAAACATAAATAGTTCAGGGAGCGTTTCTTCGCCGCTTGCCGGGGGGTGACGATCTAGAGTTGGACGTACTTCACTACTTCAGGATTCTTAGGATCATGGGATGAACACTAATCTGTTTCTTATGCTGAGTAATCGCGGGAGGAGTTTGCAAGGCCGGAGCAGCCCTCGTGCAGAATTGAATCAGCGAGTGGAAAGGCAGCAGCAGAGCTGCGATTCTCGTGGTGAAAATGCCATGTTCCACTGCCCGCGCACCGTTGCAAGGCCAGTTATGCGAGCCGGAACCCTTCCCACTCTTTCAGCCTAACGTGCCACACAATCGAGTGGTACACCTGCCGTTAAGACTCGTCCCTTTCTAAGAAGAGCAGTATATCTATAATGAAAAACCTTGGGACAATTTCAAGTTGGGAAACGTGCAAGCGAATTTAAGCTAGTTAGAAGGAAGGAATGATCGAGATAAGGCTGTTCTTGAACTAAGCGGTAAGCGTTTTTCCTTTATTTTTTTTATTTTATTCTTTTTATTTTATTATTTCTTTTGTTGTTGGAAGGAGTCGTAGGGTTCCGCACATCCTCCGCTCTCAAGCCAACGGCGTATATTTGCGGTAACGATATCGCTCCCACAATTAGGACAGCAATGGTAAGGGGTGGGTGTCTTCATGATCGGGCCTATCTTCACGAAGAAACCGCTCGCTCCTCGGTCACGGTCTCGAATTGAATTCGACCCGGTTTTATATCACACTTTCATGTTCACAGATTCACTCCTATCTACTCATGGATTAGGGTTACGATCCGGCTCTCCATCACCAAAGTGACGGCACTCCCGAATTGCCGTCGTCATTAAACATCCAGCTCAGCGGTTCGATGTTGTCCGGATTGAGAAGACCATCTGCCGTCTGACGCAATCGTAAGCGACGGGCAAGTAGATAGGTACGAAAGGTGCGGCTGTACTCACCATAAAGCCCCAGTCCTCCTCCATCGCCTCTCCCGGCGCGGCCAACGACGCCTGCTGAAGCCCATCCACGGCTCCGCCCTCTCCCCCCCCCTCCCCCTGGCCCAGGGCCGTCGAAATCTCCCGCAGAATCGGCAAGCACTTCTCCTCCAAGTTCTCCGCGGCCTTGACCATCAGTTCAGCCACGTCATTCTTCCCCAGGCCGCGCATCAGGCCCTCGATCTGCGCCGTGACCAAGCTCATCAGCAGGTACCCCTTGACGTTAGTCTCGCCGGCCTCGAGCACCCGCAGGCACCAGGCCTTGGCATCGTCCAGCACAGAGAACAGGTCCGGCCGCAGCATCGCGGGACCCAGGAGGTTCTCTTCCTCCTGCAACTGCGTCCGGAGCTCCACCGCGATGAGTAGGGCGGCGTGGATGGCCACGGTCGGGTAGGAGCCCGAGCTGCAGACCGCGATCCGCGGCAGCAGCTGATCATGCCCGTCCCAGTCGGACGACGACGACGACGGAGCCGCGTGGCCACCACCTTGAAACTGCTGAGCGATCGCTGCGAGGGACAGCGACGAGGAGGAGGACGAGGACGGGCACGCCGCGCGCCAGATTTTGAGCGACGACTCGACCACCACCTTGCGGGAAAAGGCATAGGCTGTCTCGTGCAGTGCCGGACCAAAGTACGGAAGGTGAAGAGCCGAGAGATAACGCTGCATGATGAAATCCACCACACGGATTTCGAACTGGGATGGCGCGGGTCGAGTGCTCAAGCAGCTGTATGCTTGTAAGGTTCGACCTAGAGCTTTATATGCCGTGCGTAGCTCTGCATCGAGCCGAAGAGTCTCCTCATACGTGCCGGAGGAGGCGAGATCGTTCAAGAACTTGACTACGGCAAGACGCTGAGGGAAGGTCTTGCGCAACGCTATTGTGATGGATACTTGCGTGAAGTCTGCTTCCGGCTTCGGTACCAAATCACCGGCTACGACCTGATCGCCGGCTACGAGCTGGTCGTCACCGAAGTTCCCGGGAGGCGCCGTGTCAAAGTCGCCGAGAGTGATGAAAGGAGGCCCCCCGGAAGTCAAACTGGATTGCAAAGTCAGCTCCAGGATCGTATTCCAGAGCCTTCGACGCATCTCGGCCGCGAAAGCCGTCCTTGGGGGAAGGCGAGCCGGATCTCTGTGCAAGCCCATATAGACCGCTTTCCTGAGCAAGGCGCCGACCGAAATCCAGATTGAATCTCCACCATCTCCCATTCTTTCTTGGGCAAGCAAAAGAAGGAGGTTAGTCTGTAAAGATTGGATGTCCAGTCGTGACTTGTATTTGGGCTCTGCAACCCAGACTTGCGCCTCATGTACCCATCGGACAGCTAGGGCACGTAATGAAAACCGCTTATCGTACAGACTCGCGCCGATAGCGAGCACGAGCTTAAGCTGAACTAAGAAAGCCGTGTTGGACGAGGCCGTATTTGACGCCCAGAGCGCCTCATAGTTCCTACGGAAGGTGGGGATATGAAGGATTCGATAGATACTCTCGGTTGTTTGCAAGTAATAATCGACGAGCGTATCGCATATCTCTTTGTTGGGCAATTCGGGGGTGGGTGGCGAGGGCCACGAAGGTGCCCGTTGCGCCTTGATGATCCTTGCCAAGGATTTGCACCTCTCTATGCCGGACCAGGCGCTCGATGTTTCTTCTCGTGTGTGGGGCTCGATGGCCTTAAAAATGTCGCGGACCTGATGCCTGTTAGTTAGGCCACTTCCTTCAAGGGGAAAAAGCCGGATAGCTACTCACCAGCGGAACTCCACTGGTGGCCCAGTGGCTTGAGCCGAACAAGCGTGTTTTGTGTGTGACGCTGCGGGCAATAACAGCCTGAGGCTGGCCAGGTGAGCCGCTCTCATAATGAAGGTGGAAGGTCCCGCCCAGTCGTGAGCTTGCCGTCTCGACGTTGGATTGCGGAGTCGAGACTGAAGAGTGGATGGGCATAAGATTCGATTTGGACAGCTGATCTTCGAGCTGTCGAATCCTGAGCTTCAGTCTGACCGATTCGGCATCCTGAGCCGACAGAAGGCTTGAAGGCGTCGATGGGCCTGTCGACCTGGTAGGCAGCGAATTGGACGCACGGCTTGGCAGAGTCGACCCACTCGTCGTATTGGATGCTGTATCAATGATTATTGACTCTCGCGCAGAGTCAAGCGTCGAGCCCCGGCCGAGAGGTCGCCGGGGAGATGAAGGATGATGGACATGGTTGGGACTCTCATTAACATAGACGCAGGCCTCGCTTCTGGACCGCAAACAATTGCTGCAGGGCGTTTCTCGGTTGCATCGGATCTTGCGTCTTCTGCAGAGAGCGCACGACCTGAAGTCTTGCCGTTAGCGCAAAGAAACACCGGCGGACCGTCTCAACCTACACTGCTGGCCGTCTGCGCCGACCGTCGGGGGCCTGAGGCTCGGCCATGGCTGCCTCTTGTCACTTCAAGTTGTGGACCGGTGAGCTATTGTCAAGAGGAAGTAGCCGTGTGGATGAGGTGGGATAGTGCTTTCCATTTGTGCCGGGTGATGCGGGGAAGAAGGTGCGGACCGTGTGGTTGAGGTTTGAAATCGCTTGTCATTCGCCAAGCCCGACGGCCGTGTCCGATTCCAGGCTCCGAGTCCGAGTCCGGCACCGAACTATCTCCGACAGCTTTTACACGTACCACCAGAAGAAGCGAGCACGAGGTACGCGACTTCCGCTTTGATTCGTACTTATATGTCTTGGTCTCTGCATGCCGCTGAGCTTCTTCTCGCTGAGCAAAAGACATGACTTTCTTCCATGACTGACCATAATTGACAAGATTCGAAATCAGCCCTCCTCCCGCCAAACCTTCTTGTGCCAACTCGGCCAAGTCCAGTCCCTCAGTCACGACTCACCCTGTTTGGAAAATCTCCCACAAGAAGACCCTACGTTAAATCGCACTTTCGCTACGCTATGGCGACGGCTGCAACCGAGCCCAAAGGCTCTTTCCAAGCCGAGGGGCAGGAGGAATCTCAGCAGCGCTCAGTGAATGGCGCTGGACTCCCCGTCGACCACGAGAAGGCAGCTCCCGACGATCCGGACTTTGGGCCCGCGCCGGAGGGCGGCACCCGAGCGTACGTGACCAACTCGGAATGTCCCATTTCAGGCCAATGAATGCTGACTCTGCATGTAACAGGTGGCTCGTCGCGGGCGGTAGTGCGTGCATCTTCTTCTGCACCCTAGGCTTCGCCAGCTCGTTCGGCACCTTTCAAGAGTATTACATGACGCACCAGCTGCAAGCCGAGTCCGCCTCCAAGATCTCCTGGATTGGCTCCCTGGAGTCGTTCCTCCAGTTCTTCGCCGGTATGGTCGGCGGACCGTTGTTTGATCGCTTTGGCGCAAAGGTATGTTTCCATCCCCCCCCCATTGTGTCTGGGGGGACCACTTCTGTGACCACAGCCGTATTCGCCAAGTAGATATACTGACATGATTTTGCGGCAGGTTATCCGACCGGCGGCCATCGCGTATGTCTTCGCTATGATGATGTTGAGTCTTTGTAAGACATATTGGCAGATCATGCTCGTACAGGGCGTTCTGATGGGCATCGTCATGGGTCTTCTACAGCTTCCGGCCTTCGCTGCCGTGTCGCAATATTTTGAGAAGAACCGCGCGGGCGCCCTGGGCCTGGTCATGTCCGGATCATCCATCGGCGGTATCGTGATGCCGATCATTCTGTCCAAGATGTTGAACGCCTCCTCGCTTGGCTTTGGATGGTCGGTACGCGTCATCGGCTTTCTGATCATGCCTTTCATGATTTTTGCCTGTGTAGGCATCAAGGCCCGTTTGCCGCGACGAGAAACCCAATTCTGGATCCTATCGGCCTTCAAAGACATACGCTTTGTATTACTTATTGTCGCCCTCTTCTTCTTATTCTTCGGCATGTTCACTCCATTTTTTTACCTTCCTTCATACGCTGTCTCACAGGGTATGGATCCGACCCTCGCCGGCTATCTGCTCGCCATCCTCAACGCCGCCTCTACATTCGGCCGTATCATCCCGGGCGTACTTGCCGACAAGTACGGTCGCATAAACGCCTTCGCACTAGGCGGCGCCATGACCGGCATCGTCATCTTCTGCATGAACAGCGCGACGACCAACGCCGGCCTGATCGTATACTCGGTCTTCATTGGGTTTGCCTCGGGCACTATCATCTCGGGGGCGGGGGCCGCCTTTTCTCTGTGTCCGAAAGACGTACGCAATGTCGGCACGTACATGGGCATGGGCCTGGCCCTCTCCGGCCTTGGAGGACTGATTGGCCCGCCGGTGAATGGAGCCATCGTCAACGCTTACGATGGGGGTTACTTCCAGGTGTCCATGTTCAGCGGCGCCTTGTGCCTGTTTGGGGGGCTCGTTGCACTTCTGACCAAGCTTGCAACCCCGCAAGGCATTCTGGGGAATACTTGAGGGTCGGATGAGGATGCTTCCTTGTGCAGGATTGGACTTTCATTCCGCAATTTCTCTACTCTATTCCTTTTAATCTTTCTCCCCTTTGGTCAAGTGTAAATATTGCGCTTTTGCTTTTAAGCATACATCATACGGACGCTGGCGGCTGTTTCTCAGCCAGCCGCGGGGTGGGCATAGAGGTAAATAGATAGTAGACTACTGCACTCAGTGTTGCATCTATCTTGAAGGTAGTATCGGTCTTATCAAATTGACTTCCTTGTGCATATTCAACGGTCTAGTCCATTGGCTAAGGGGGTGTGTTGAAGTGGAGGATTGATGCAAGGCACAAGACTTGTCAAGTACCTTGGTCAATCAAGCACATCACTAGGCTACGAAGGTAGAATACTGCCAAAGGCGGTAAAGACTCCACAAAAAGGGGTTCGCCACGCAAGTGCAGGCACACGAGCAGTCAACAGAACGACCAACAATCTTGCCATCTCGATCTACGGGTCGCTATATTGCACCGTCGCTGTATTGCGACATCATATCCGTGCATCCCGTACAGGTATTGATCCGTAGCGAGATAAGGTAAAGGATAATTAGTCCGCTGTTAAGTAAAACTTAAGTGTTAAATTAGCCGCGAAACTTTAGGAAGTTTATAATAAGACTCTTTTAACTACTTAAGTAAAGCGTATTAAATAAAGCTTTAACGATATAAAGGTGGATAATTTATAACGTATTAAGGGATTGTTAACGCTGTATAAAATGGAGTAAAGTAATCATTTAAGAAGTTAACGGCTATAAAAGGCAGTATAGTAGCTTAAGGCTAAATAAATACGACTTTATTTACTATAATGCTTAAGAAGCAATAAATACTTTACTCCCTTTAATAAGGATTAAATATAATATAGATATTATATAAATAATATAAACTTTAAGTTTAAATAATGTTACTATTTCTTAACTCTTAACGACTTAACTGTTAGATATTATATATAAGGCCTCTTTAACCTTAACTTCGTATAGTAATGTATATATAAGGTTTTAACGCCCTTTTACTGCGTTAAAAAAGCCTCCAGAAGCCGACAGACTTAAAATATAAAGATTAAACTTGTTATGGATCTGACCCATAACCATGGACTTCACTAAGGCTGTACTAAAACAACCACATTGACAAACAGAACACAACGCACACTTATAAACGTACCTAGTAGTATTTAAACGCAGCCTTCGCTCCTAGTACTACAAATAGTCTTTTTCTCCTTAGCTTAGAATTCTACGAATTACGTCAACCTACTGCGTGTGCTTTGTCCCGCTTCTTGTTTAGGTGACTACCCTCACATAACTTATAAAACGGCGTGGAACTAAGTAAGGTACTATTAAGGTGTTAATATTTCTAGCTATAAACGTATAAATATATAACTAACTAACTTATAATATATTTACAAAATTAATACGTTACACTCTTTAAGCTATCGGGTTTAAATAATAAATTATATTTAAGCAGGTCTGGTTTTTCTCACATCTATCGCTCCTACTGATCTCTATATAAACATGATGTTCCTGGTCCGTGCTCCTTCTTCCAGATCACAGAAAAACATGGAAACCACGAGCCACGGCTTTCAAAGGGCAAGAAAACATAAAGCATAGAACAACGTCATAAAAGCCGTAAAACTAAGAGTCGCTGTACGAAGATGCGCTAAATCTAGGTATCTTACGATAGACACATACATATTGGGTGGTGTTAGATGGAGCGCATGGAAAGTGGAACCCGGGCACGTGTTGGATCATGTGACCTATGGTCAGGGAGCGCTCCATTGAACCAAGGCCAATTGG
>MU854072.1:0-23012 GCA_033297225.1 Diplogelasinospora grovesii | reverse complement strand
AGTAAGCTGTATGGGGTGCGCCTTAGGGCGCACCTGAAGCAGCACGTGAAGCACCTTGGCCCACGTGACCACCCTGAGACACACCCTGCGACACATAACCCATGAAGATTTCCCCACCATGGGAAAACAGGAAGAGATCTTCCCTAGGGGACGGCCAGGGCAATTTCTCTGCACCGAGTTAAAATGCTATCACGACGATGTATCGAACTAGCGAGGAGTATCTTTACGACCTTGGTATTAACGACATAACGTTAGTGATTAAGACGGAGGTTATGGAAAGTCCCGCTCATGCGGAGTTCGGACTTAGAAATAAGTGGCAGGTTGTGTTTAGCTTCAATGTATTTTAAGGCCACGATTGCTGCGGCGCATGGGTAGTCCGACCTATAAGTAGGGACGGGGTTATTAGCGCGAGAAAAGAAAGAATTGGGTTGCATCGCATGGGCTGGGGCTTCAGCGGAGGGGTCCGGAGCCGGGCATGGAGGCATTTATGTGGGTCGAGCGGGACAGGGAAGGAAGAATCATGCAGGAGGTCTTTGATACATGTAGGCTGGGGACTGGAGGCATAAGGCGCTAGACACTGCAGGTTCGTTCTGCTGTGCGACAGGCTGCAATTGCTGCCGATACGCTCAGCTTCACACTCAGAACAGTTGGGAATAGGCAGGGATACAGCCTACTTCAGGCTCATTGCCGTCATTTCCATACACTTCTCGTCATTACCCGGCGATGAGTTATCTTCTTTAGTATCGGAAGTCGGTGGGTCGGGTACTGAATCGCGGCCTGAGCCAGTATTTTCGAGGACCTCAACCATGTGTGCAGTGTCTGCTGGCATTCTTCCGGTTGACGCCCTACCCGCTCCATCGGTTCATGTTCCTGCCCGGCGCTTCTCGCCGGTGTCTTCAATGGCATTCTTCTCAACATGCTGACTCTCGCCATCCGCCGCCTCCTCGGGCTCTTGCCATTGATACCGAAACATCAGCAAGTTCTCTCCAGGCCAAAATACCCCATGTTAGTCATGTACATGTGCGTAATACTCCTCCAACCCTCATGACGGCACTGCGTCAGCGCGAACCGCGCAGCACGCCACTCGCCCAGCGCCTTACCGAGGAGATATTCCGGCGTAAGGACCGCGATCAGAGCCCATTTCAGCTTGGTGCATTGGTCGCGCAGCCACCACGCTGCGCGGAGGCGGAGCCCGCGCGCTCCGGAGACTGCACTTAGGGCCAGAGCGGGCACGTTAAGGTGCAGGATGTTCCAGGTACAGAGGATAATAATGGTCAGGCAGGACTAGAGGATGTCGAAGGTACTGCGGACGTTACCGCCTGCGACGAGGCCTACCGAGGAGGAGTTAGTGGTGGTGATGGGAAGGGTGCAGTTCCTTTGGAGGACGGTGAAGCTGGAGGCATGGGAGGAGAATAGCAGGAGAGCGAGCGGCGATGGGCGCATCGTTGAAGCGGAGCTTTGTCGGGGCTCTGGGAACGAGTACGCTACCATAGTTGTTTGATGTCATTAAGGCTAGGTCGTTGGCTTTACAGCATCTTGGATGAAGCACGATGGCTGGAGAGAACTGCAATAATATCTGAGGCTGCCTCGTGTCACTTAAGACCCCTTACTGAGCACAGCGTCGAGCTCAGCCATCGGGTTGAACTCGAACTAGGGTTACGGGCATTATGCGGTGCAACATGAGCGCGGCGGAGCGCCGGGCTAGGCTGGTTTCCTGCATTTCTTTAACATTTGTCGTGCGGCTGTTTGGTCGTGGGCGTTGCGATGAGAATGATTTAAACCCCGAGGCTCATACCTGTCGTCAGTAAGGGAGTTGTCATCGGAAAACTACTTAGGTAGGTAACTAACTTACGAGCTGCGAGAGGATGTAGGGAATTTGTTCCGAGTCGGTAGAGCGTTAGCCCGCTGTGGTTTAAGATACAGGTGTTTTAGCGACCCCTCGATCCACTAATGCCCTAGAGCGTCGTTAGCGGCTCAGCCATGGGGCCTTTTCCTACTTAAGGTACGGTATTCAACCCAACTGAGATTCTTCACCTCTCCGTCACATCCAATATTCGGACATCATTAGTGCCGTTTCCTGACCTTGCCTGCGACCGGCTAACGATCTTAAACGCTCAGCCGATTAGGACATAGCAAAGACATAAAGTTAGATTCCTGCCCATCACCCTCTCCTTAATGGCGACATTCCACCTCTTCCCCCAGCTCCCAACCGAGCTCCGCCTCGCAATCTGGCACCTCTGCCTGCCGCATCGCGTCGTCGAGCTCGACTACCAGCGCGAGGACCTCCTCTTTGGCGCGAAACGACCCTGCGCTAAGAATGCGGCGCTCACCGACGCAAACACTCGCATCCCGGCGCTGTCGCGCGTTAATCGCGAGGCGCGCGGCGTCGCTCTCGAGTCATGGCAGCCCCATCCAGAGCCACTGTCAGACTCACCTGAGTTAGCGGACTGGGCATCGGGGATCATACCCGTGCCGCGGGTTGATAGCCACCGCACGCAGTTTGTCCATCTCAATTGGGCGCCGGCGCAGGATATAGACGCGGATTGGCCTGCAGATGGGGACCCGTTGCGCTATGCGATGTGGGTTGCAGACCAGATGCCAGGGAGCGAGATCTCACTTGATGCGAGCTTGTTGGAGGACGTGCAGTACAACTCGATTCACAGCGAGAAGCATCCCTGGACGCGGGAGGAGCTACAAGATCTGATGCGCCGGCGCAAGTCGTTTACGGTCGTGGTCCAGGAGCCCATCTTCATCCACGGCGACTTCCACAGAGTTGCGCAGACGGGTCTCTGGGGTCTGCTGGGCGATGCACCGGTGCAGATTGTTCATGCCGATGAGGAGGCGCGCCTCAATAGCTTCGTAGAGCTGGGGAGAGAGGAGGGAATGAAGTTGAGCTCTGATCCGTTCAAAAATCCGCTGAAGGATAGACTGCAGGAATTGAGCGACACGGTCATGGCGGTCTTTGGGTCCGACGAGAATGCCCCGCGCCTCGTGCCTGCGTTTATGTTTCGCTATTGCCCGCACAACTGCGCTTCGAATTGAAGGAACACAAGGCATTTGCGTTTCTTAACATACGCTGTCAAAGGCAGGCTTAATTGCAATCATACAGCGACAGTCACCGCTATCTCGTGATATCTAAACTATACCGGCAAAACACATAAATCCCCCGTCGGCGTCCTGAACTCGTGCAGCGCCGACTCGATTGCCTGGCTTGCGATGATGGCATTGTGGTGCCCCAGAATGTCCCTATACTTCTTGAAGAAGGAGTTGTCGTTCGTCCTGATGTTCGGATCCTCGCACTTGGCCAGGAAGCCCGCATAGGCAGCCTTGTAGCCCGGATGCGCCGCCTCATTGGCGTCGTGGTCCAGCTCGTCGTACAGCGTGGTCCCGTCAATCGCCAACCGCTGCGGCGTCTTCTTGATCAGCGTGTAGCCCAGGAAGCCCTCGAGCTCGGTGTAGAATGCGCCGGCGTTGCTGATGGCCATGTCGGCGATGCGCATCTCGTGCACGCCCTGCATGGCTAGCTTGAGCCGGTCCTCCATGTCCTGCAGGTCCGCCGTCAGGGGCCTCTCCAGCGTGCCGCGGATGTCCTGCACCGAGTTGTGGATTGCCGTGAAGAGCGCCCCAAAGGTGGTGCCCAGGCCGCTGAGCCTACTCGCGGGCAGGAGCTTCGCGCGGTCCCAGTTGCCGTTGTACTTCGCCGCCCGGAGCTTGTTCGCCGTGTCTGTGATGTCCGGGGTGAGGTCTGTCCCGACGCCGACGTCCGGGACGGGCACGCCTGCCGGGTTCTTCCTGGACTTGAGCTGGACCCATTGCGCCAGGTCCTTGAAGTAGCACCGTCCGTTATTGCTTGCTGGCTGGCAACCGACGGCTATCGTCGTCGGAATGCCGCCGTTGGCTGCAGCGTCCAGCTCATATGCATACCATAGCCACATCATCTGCAATAGTCAGCTTGCCTGCCCAAATGGTGCTTCCGATAAGTCGCACATACCTGCCATGGACCTGCCAGGGCATTTGCTGCGGCCAAGGGCGCGAGAAGAAGGAACACAAAAGGAACAAACATCATGAAGCTGTACGCAGATGCGTCAATGTGTGTCGGGGAGTCTTCAAGCGGATGGATGAGGAGTCCGAGAAGAGCGTCGTGCCTAGAGAGCGATGGGGTAGCAGGGCATAAGTGGGCGTATATCCTCCATCAAGCAGAGCCATACGACCCCATAGGCGTGACAAGGTGGACCGCCGAGCATGTCGGCCTGCAAAGGCACCAAGCAGCCCCTTTCGTGAGCATCTCAAATGAGCCGAGGCATGTGCTAGTCGACCGAAAGTGCGGCTGCCACGACGTCGCAACCGGCCCTTCTAGACGGCGCAGGATTCATCTGCCCCGAAATTGGCAATGGCACAGCGCAAGAACCAAAAAATCCTCAAGCCAGTCAACCAATCTCCGCGCCTCTCTCGCTTGTCGACCAGTTGGGAAACGGCCTCGGCACGCGGTACGCCTGAGGTAGCCGCAAAAGCTTGGTTAAAGCTTGATTCTGCCGAGGAAGGAAAAAGAAGGGGTTCATCTCTCCAGGGGCGGACGGGACTTGGATCTGGATCCTGCATGTATGCGAGCCCCTGAGATATATCACTTGCGCGCGCCAATCGACCTTCGTATCCAGATGAGCGAACCCGATTCGTCGCTGCAAGGGGCCAGGCACCGAAAGAAGCGGCAGGGTGGAGGGTGAAGTCAGCTTTAAGGTTGTGGCTGCCGGGGGAGCACAGTTGTGCGCGTCGGCAAAACAAGCAAAACGAGCCAAGTGCGGGCGCTAAAACGGCAAGCTGAGTTGGGATCCGCACCGTTCCTGGCGCTTGGGGGCCGGGATTTGGGGCCGAGGCGGCAGACAGCGGCAAATTGCAACGTCGCATCTACTGTCTTTGAGTGCTTCCCCTGAAGAACACGAGTGAATACGACTAAGGACGGCCCGGAGAGCGGCCCTATTGGCATCTCCTGGCTCGATGGAGGATTTTGCCTGACCATAGCAATCAAGCGAACAGGCAGCAAGTCCGACGATGGATCACCTTACTTATCCTGCCCTCCCGGGCTTCTGGCAGCTCCCGAGCTTCTGGCAGACGACGCTCGCCAGCCAGATGGGCATCACACACTCCTTTGATGACTCTTCTATCCTTCCTTTCTCTACAGGTCCCGCACAATGGGCAACACTTGCAGCTACATCCAAGCCCAGCCCGGCGACGGCTGCTGGGCGCTCGCGCAGCGGTGCGGCATCACGCAGGACCAGCTGACGCAGTACAACACGGAGGCCAACTTCTGCAACACCATCCAGGTCAATGAGTACGTGTGCTGCAGCGCCGGCTCGCTGCCGGACTTCTCGCCCAAGCCGTCCGCCAACGGAACCTGCTATACCTATGCCGCGGTGAGCGGCGACACCTGCTCGGCTATTGCGGCGGCAAACTCCATTACTGTTGACAAGATCGAGTCCTACAACACCCAGACGTGGGGTTGGACGGGCTGCACGGGTCTGCAGGTCGGGCAGCGCATCTGTCTGAGCAGTGGATCACCGCCTTTTCCGGCGCCTGTTCAGGGCACTGCTTGCGGACCACAGGTCAGTTGCTGTTGGTTTTATGCGTCTCTTTTCTTCAACTTGACTTTCTGACTCGTCATGTCCGAGCAACAGGTTCCCGGGACTACGCAGCCTGCGACAGGATCTCCGTTTGACTGGGGATGGCTGAACCAATGCCCACTCAATGCCTGCTGCGACAAATGGGGCCAATGCGGCATCACGCCCGAGTTCTGCACCAACACAACGGCGCCAGGCGGGTGAGATCATCTCTTATGTCACTGAATCTGCCAAAGGAAATCGCTCAGAAATGCTAACGCAAAAGACAGCGCCCCCGGCACATCCTCGGCTGGGACCAACGGGTGCATCTCCAACTGCGGCACCGACGTCAGGAGCACCGACGCCGCCATTGCCACGCCCAAGCGCATCGCGTACTTCGAGAACTGGAACCTTGGCCGCCCCTGCGCTAACATGGACATCTCCAAGATCACAGACGGCGGCTACTACACGCACGTGCACTGGGCCTTTGCTAACATCACTACCAGCTGGCAGGTCGACGTCAGCGGGGCGCAGGACCAATTCGACGGGCTGCTTAAGCTGACGGGCATTAAGCGCATCGTCAGCTTTGGCGGCTGGGGGTTCTCGACGGATCCGTATACCTTTAACATCTTTCGCACGGGCATGCTGGATGGGAACCGGCAGACGCTGGCTAAGAACATTGCCCAGTTTGCAATCGATAATAACCTTGACGGGATTGACTTCGACTGGGAATACCCTGGGGTTAGTTTGATCCATCTGATAATGCTCCCCACTCCACTGATGACAAGGATGTGGCTGCTGATGATCCGGGTTTCATCTAGGCCCAAGACATTCCCGGCATCGTCCCCGACAGCCTCGACTCGGGCAAGAACTACGCTGCTTTCCTCGGGCTGGTCCGGGATGCCCTGCCGAGCGACAAGTCGATCTCCATGGCCCTTCCGGCGTCCTACTGGTATCTTAAGGGCTTTCATCCTATCATGCAATTCGAGGGCAGCGTGGTGAGTGACAGCTACGGGGCGAAACGTGCACGGACGGGAATGCCGACATGCTGACTCTGATGCGCCATTCAGGACTACTATGTCTACATGACCTACGACCTGCATGGACAGTGGGACTACAACAACACATTCGTCAAGTAAGGCAATGCTTGGCCCACTGGCTGTCCTATCTGGCACCTCCGCAGCTAACATTGCTTGCCTAGTCCTGGCTGTCCGAAAGGCAATTGTCTGCGCAGCCACGTTAACCAGACTGAGATTAGTTACACTTTGGCCATGCTCACTAAGGCGGGCATCCTGTCTACAAGGATCGTCCCCGGCCTTGCCCTATACGGCCGAGCCTTCGGGATGACGGACCCGAGTTGCACGGCGCCGGCGTGCACATTCACAGGACCACTCTCTGGCGCTCTGGTTGGCAATTGCACCAACACGTGAGCATCTCTGTTTCCCAAGCGCCATTTGGTTTTGTTGACGTACAGCTGACATATTGACCAGCGCGGGCTATCTATCTAACTTTGAGATCCAAGGCATCATCAACAAGATCTCCCTCGGGTCAGACGATGAGGACGAGGACGACGAGGATGACGGCGACTCTGGTGCCGTGAGCGAGAATTGGTCGTACTCTCAGTATTATGACGAAGGCGACGTCCTCGTCTTTGAAGGTACCTGGATCTCCTACCTCAGCCCTGCCAGCTACGCCGCGAGACGATCATGGTATGACGGCCTGCACCTTGCCGGCAGCGCGGACTGGGCCATCGATCTCAACGTGTCCTACACGGGAGACGGGACGGGTGATCTTACCGATGGCGACGACGAGGGCGATGATGACTGGGGTGACTTCTCCTGCCCATCGACCAAGTACGCCGTCCTGGAAGATCTGCAGAATGCACAGGGCAGTATCCCAGCCCATTGCCTCGGACGCATGAGCCTCGACACGCTGGGCACGATGCTCGACACGGCCTACAACAACTACACCGACGTCAACAACGGCTACGACGACGTCTTCGGCTACTACGTCACCTACATGAACAAGCTGATCCCCGAGATCCTCGTCGACGCCTTCATGTTCAACCTGAGCACGACAGGCCAGTACGCCGTCATGCCGGACACGGGCTTCGGCATGGTCCCCTTCGACTGCACCCTGCCGGACGGCACCAAGATCGGCTGCAAGGACATTGCCCTGGAGGCCAACGTGCGCATCTTCCAGCAGGGCGGCACCACGACCATGACGCTGCGCGACGAGGACGGATACAACGCCGCGCTGGTGCAGGCCGGGCTGGACCCGGACTGGGTCGTCCTCGGCGACTACACGCTGGAGAGGGACGTCACGGAGCCGCACGCGTCGCGCAAGTTCGAGTTCAAGTTCTCCGGCTTCCCCATCCAGAATTCCAGCATGGTCGTGCCGAACCCGAAGGACATCGTGACGAAGGGATTGGGCGATATCCCCGGACTGAAGAACGACATGGTCAACAGCGGTCTGGACCTTGCGGGCGGGATGTGGCTCAACGGCAGCTACCTCGACCCGGCGCAGGTGTACAGCGCGCCCGTCTTCATCCTCATGCAGGCTGTGGACGGGATGGCGGAGGCGAAGAAGCTGGGGCAGCAGGAGGAGGAAGCCGAGGCGGAGGAGGAGCGCAAGCGCCGCGAGAATCTCATCCTCACCATCATCAGCGTGGTCTTCATGGTGGTTCCCTTCGTCGGCGAGGAGGTCGCGCTAGCGGCCGGCCTGAGCACCCTGGCGAGAGCGATCGCCATCGCAGGCGAGCTGGGGAATGCGGCGCTCGCGCTGTACGACACGGTCAAGGACCCGAGCTCGGCGCTGCTGAATGTGCTGGGCATGCTGCTTGGCGTCGGGGCCTTCAGCAAGGCCACGCGCGATGGGACGGGGCTGGCGCCCTTGGCGGCGCTAAGGAAGGGCATGAAGCCTGATGATGCGAAGGCGTTTGGCAAGATCTTCCAGGATAAGGATGGGCTGTTGCAGAGCGTGCTGAAGAAGGCTTGTAAGTAGCAAGGAGGGGATTTGTCATTCGTGATGACTTGAAATATGCATAGCAACAGTGACATTTTTACTTGCCGCTCTGTTCACGTGCAGAATGCTGAGCGTTTGCTGCTCAGCAGCCGCCTTGCTAGATCGCGGACTGGGATTGTGCGACGAGAGATTATTTTCTGAGTTTGCTGTACATATGACGTGTAGTGCTTTCTTTATAGATCTTTGCTCCCAAGGCCATCGCCACCGGGCTTTCGCGCTACTCGCTCCCTGTCCCGCCGCGCTTCACAAGTCGCCCAGTCCTGCTCCATGCAATTGCCAGCCACCTCCTGCCGGCGACGAGCATATGTCGCCATGCCCCTCGCCGCTGCGAGTGTTGGATCGACAGCCATCGCCACATCAATGTCTTCTAGCACGCTCTTGTCAAAGACGTCCGGACCTAGATCCGCAACGACTCCGCGCAACGCGTCCACGAAGCCTGCGCTGGTGGCGTTCTCGCCGTGCAGGATGATCCGGCTCGCTTCCCCGACGCACCGGCAGTCGCGTGACTGACCTCCTTGAAGAAAGCGGCCCGACCGCGCGGTAGTTTCGACAGCTGGCGGCGGATGTGGCGCCAGAAATTGTCGGTGTCATATTCATCCGGCCCGACGAGGCCTTCTGGGCTGGCTTGGGCGTTGAGGTCGAGGTGGTTTGCGGATCGCTCATCTCGCCCGTCCGCTCATACCGCCTCTCCAGCTTGCTTCCGAGGTTGCTTAACCAGCCGGCCCGGTCGGCATGGTCGTCTGGCATCGAGTCGACTGCTTGCCTGGCCACTCGGATAGCCTCCTCGAGATCACTCACCATTGCGCGCGCGTCGTCGGCTTGATCTGCGCAGCCGCGAGTGAACTTGGTCTATATTGCTGAATTGCAGTACGCAGGATCAGAATGTACGGCCTCGCCGAGCCTCATCGAGCTGAATTCGTCGAGCTGAGCTCGGCGGCTAAGCCAGCGCCAATCGCGCGAATGGGAGTGCGCCACAGCTACATCGCCTGCGTAGCAATGCACACCGACATCCTGGCGCGGTCTGCAGCCATCTATGTAACGATGAGGCAGATATGTCGCGCTTAACACCCAACCCTCCGGCCTTGCAAGTCCAGGCTTTGTTTCTGGGAACCGTTCCAGCAAGGTGTGCCCTCCCCAACGGGTTCTACCGGGTTGGGGAGCTTCCCCTACACTCCTTCCTTTCATTCACTTGTGCATGACGGCTGATACATATGTACTGATCTGTCCTGTACAATATCGGACTCTTTCGCCCAACACTTCATCTCTTGGTGTCGTGAGTTCGGTCCTATATTTAATGCGTCAAATTGGGCTTTACTTCCTCTATATACCTTTGGCTACTTATATTGTACCTGCATGCAGCCTGGAGCCACTAAATTTGGGGGCTAGTGTCAGCCATTTTTGGATATTGGTTGTGCTCGACTGTACCCTTAAGTAGTGCGTGGTCCCGTGCCGTCCTCGGGAGGGCTGCTGCGGCATGCCGGTCGATTAGGTGCGTCGAGCCGGGTTGAGGAGAGCTGGTTGAAGGACAGCATTGGCAGGAGCCGGACTTGGCTGAGTCCTACGCCGGCCTAGGTGGTCGATCAGCCGACGACAAGACTACGTATACGTCGTAGCCGTACGTAACAATGCAAGCCGTGTCTCGGCTGGGCGTTGCCGGCCAGGTCCGGACTGGCCGGTGGCGGACCAGGCGCTGTCCCTGTTGCCGGTTAGACCGTGGACAATGTCGACGGTGGTATTGTGGCAGTCGAGCAACGCTTTATAGCCGTCAAGGACATCGGCGGATATTCTGGTGACGACCAAGCATGGAGTATCGTTGCATACGGTTGGGTCAAGCACGGGGGAAGGGCGTGGCGCACAGAGTCTGCCTTACGGCCTGCTAGACTACCCCGCTATTCCATTCCCGTCAGGCTCTGTTCGTCTAGTGATTGCCCCGCAGCCACTTGCCAGACCCACAGCGGGGTAAGAGCCCGCTCTCGGTTGAATATTTTGTAGCCAGCGGGTGGATGGCGGGTAGGCATCCTCCTATGCCCGGCGTACTGTCCGCCTTGCCATTTCATGGGAGCAGCTCCGAACTGGCACATAGACTGTTTTATCTCTTTGCAAGCCTCGATGCCGGAAATCGATATAGTATCGAGTTCGGCAGGCGCCGTTTTCAATTCCCACCCGACCTCCGATGAGGGATCTTACACGAGACTATGCGACTACTCGTATGCAACGATAGTGGGTTCGGCCTTACGAAGGATCTGATTCGCGATATCCCACCGTACGCTATACTATCGCATATATAGGGACCCGAGGATAAAGAGGTCACTTTTATAGACCTAGTTAACGGTATCGGGGAAGCTAAGGCTAGATACGAGAAGATTAGGTTCTGCGTAGAACAAGTAAGATAAGACGGTCTACGACACTTTTAGGTAGACACTTGCTACCTTTCGGTGCGCCGCATGCTGCTGGACCGACAACGGCGCCCGTTGCTGGGTCACGCGTGCGTGCGCTTCTCGAGCGGCGAACTGCTGGAGAAAGTCGGTATGATGGTTGAAGACGTCATTCGGTCCCGATTCGAGAATGACGGTCGTCATTGGCGACATTCAGTGGAGGTAGATGGTGTGATCAAGGCTAGGCCGATAGACGGTATGCTTTCTGAGACGTTTTGGATGACCTGGGACCTCAAACTCCTTGAGAGAGGGTTCGAGGACCCGGTAGCCGGGGACAAGCAAAGGCATTTTGTAGGAAATTACAAGAGCCAAAACTGGCTCCAAGAAGCTGGCAACCTGTCGTCGAAAGTCAAGAAGGAAAATAAACGCCAAAATATGGTGGGGCAGTGATGGCATCCTGCAGGTATACGGTACCTCTCGGAGACCTGTGCCTGCGGTGTCGAGGCCGCTAAAAATGGCGGGTCGCGCCAGCCAAATTCGGCGGCCAGAACACCGCATTCTCTGTTTATCGTGTAATATCCGTGTTGATGTTGGGGGTTCCGATTTCTGATTCCTCCCTTCGCTCGGAAGAGCCCCACAGCGACCCACCATGGCCCACCATCTTTATCCAATCAAAACCTACCTATATAGACCCACTCTGTCACTCAATCGAAAGCTTAAGGCTCCTAAGCCGTAAACTCACTACATGGCTAGGTAGAACAAGCAGGCAAGCTAACTACCTAGGAACAGCCCTTTAGTGCTGTGTGGTGTTCTGGTAAATCACATAAAGTTTCTTACCTTTATATGCCAATTTGCACATTCGAGTCTCCATTGTCTATAGCCAAACAGAGAGAACGAGAATGCACCAACGGTACTTGCATAAGCCATTTATGGTACCAGCACGGCAGCTCAGTGCGGGCAGCTCTGTGTGGGTGCGACCGCAAGGCAGATCTGCTTCCTCATGTGTCTAAGCTCGCGCCCTGCAGTTGGAGCCTGCTGTTTGCAGAGCAGCCCATAAGCAAGGCAGAAGTTCATGCAGCCCAATTGTTTCTCCACGCCTGCACTCTCGCGCCTCAGCAGCTTCGACTACTCGGGCCGTTGTCTCTTAACCACTCCGCGCTATGTATAAAGACAACATCCTTTGATAGCTGTCTTTTGTCACTGAATTTGTATCTTACTTGTTTCGCAAGGAGGTACCTATAGAAGCGGTCGGCCGCTTGTACCTAGCCTGGCGCCCGTCTCCGTCCCCGCACATCGCCAAATCTCGACCGAGCAGCCTCCTCCTTGTTAAGATGGATGTGGCCGGGTTTGCACTTGCTGTTGTGTCCCTTACCGGCCTCTTCAGCACTTTCTTCGACATCTACGACAAAATCCGCTCAGCAAAGGGCATGGGGGCGCAGCTGGACCACGATCGAGAGCGCCTGCGGCTCGAGTCCGAACGCGTGCGCTATGTCCGGGAGAAGTACCAGCTCGAGCGCTTCAACGAAGATAGCAAACGTCTCCTGGCCATGGTCATGCAAATGCTCAACGCCCAGCTAGCCGGGATCGAGGCGTTATTTGCGCGTTACGCCCCCGAGCAGCGCGGCAATGAGCCGCGCGACGCCACCCTGTCCGCCGAGGCGTCGGGCATCAGCGCTGCCAGTCCGGGAGGAAAGGGAAAAGCGATCGTGAACCGGCTCCGTTGGGCGGCGGGCGACATGGCGGATCTGGACCGCATGCTGGACAAGCTTCATTTCACCACGAACACGCTCTTTTCTTTTGCTACGTCCGAGTCGGAGAGGTTCCGCAACGACTTCTTGCTCCGCACCGGCGCCCTCGGGACGCTTGACCTCGCCGTGACCATGGATTCCACGCAGTATCCCGGTATCGCGAAGGCGGCGCGCGTGAAACGGCTGCTGCAGGCCCCGGTAGGCAACTCATCCGCAAGTGCCCAGTCCCGCGTGCAGTTTCGTGTAGCATACCTTACTCATCTCAGAATGACGCTTTGCAGGCCACCCGAGCCGCCACAGGCAGTAGCTATGCCTCGTCCTTCAGCATTCCCGTCCCATCCATCCGGTGGCACAACCAGGGCGGGCTCAGCCAGGCCCTGAGCTCGCTGTGGGCAACCGGCTCGCGTGGCGACGAGCACATCCTGGTGGAATGGCGCGGCCCTTTCCTGGGCGGCGCCTTGCCGCGTCCAGTGGCCGAGCGGCGCCTAGATCAGCTTTGCGAGTTGCTGCAGGCCATGCACGAGGCCGAGCGGGACGAGGAGCTGGGGTACAGGCAGGTCGGCGGCGTGGGGCCGATGGTGAGCTTCGCCCAGCTGCCCTGTGTCGGCTGGACGCTGGCGTCCGAATTATCCCTGACCCGTATTGGTCTTGTCTTCCGCTATCCGCCGAGCCATCCCCAGATGCTACCAAGCTCGCTCTGCGGCCGCATCTCGGCGAGCCGAAGGCTCCGTGCGCCGGTGCCACCGCTCGGCAAGCGCTTCGAGCTGGCGCTGGGCGTTGCTTCGGCGGTGGCCAACATCATCGCAGTTGGGTGGTGTAGGAGGCCCCATTCCCTTCCGCCACCATCCCTAGGCTGACTGAGATGAAAAAGTGCATCGTGCTATCCGGAGCGAGAACATGCTGTCGTTCGGCGCCGGGGACGCTGCAGTCTCTAAGCTGTACCTCGTCGGCTTTTCGTACGCACGTCCAGGCGAAGACTCCATGTCCGAGTTCTCAGACTTGCCGCAGGGCAAGGACTGGGCTTTGTATCGGCCGCCAGAAGCTCGCTACGGTGATGCGAGCCTCTCCGACGACGACGATACCTCCTCGCCAGTTCTCCCATCTGCGCCGTCGGCCACTACCGCGTCCCCCTCAGACGATCTCTATGGTCTGGGCGTCGTGCTGCTGGAAATTGGCCACTGGACCACGGCACAGCGGATGTCCCGTGCCAAGGACATCGACGGCGATGCACACGCCTTTGTGAAGCGAGAGCTACCTGCGCAAGTTGAGAAGTTGGCCGCACGCTGTGGTACCATCTACCAGGACGTGGTACGCAAGTGTCTCGATCCAGCGTACTGGAGCCAGGACGACGTGGTGGACCACCTAGCTAGCATTTTAGAAAGCCTAAAGCTCTGCCGTGCATAGACTATTCCGTTCGGCCAGAACGGTGGATATATAACTTTTATTATAAAGATCTCTCTGACGGATGCAGATCTAAATCTCTTTCCTTTGCTAAAGGAAGTATGGAATCAGGTGTATGCCGCCTTCCTGCTTCAACGAAAAGGCCGTGACAGAGATATACATACTGAGCATCGTTAATAGAGTAGAACAAAGCAGGAGGTGAAGTGTGATAGCGATGAAGTTAAAGGTCAAAGGCCAGGCAAGCCGTCGTAGCCCAACCAAGTCCGCAGTAGCCCACCCAACACACATGACAGCACCCAAGGATGCTGGGCCGTGATGCGGTCGCGATCGTTGCACTTGATCGCCTTTTTCTTCAAGGGACTCCAGTCTCATGAGGACGGCGCCGCGTTCCTGCCCCAGCAGTATCGCAACGACGGGGGTTCTGAAGTCCTCCGCCTCTTTTTCGACGCCAATTCTTTGTCTTCAATTAATGGTCATCTCAAGTTCTCCCAAAAGGTGGAGCGACAAGCGACGGAGCAACCGCTCCTGCATCCCAACGAAGAAACATGGAGTATAGACCCGGACAGTCACATCAAGATCTTGAGCTGCTACTCGTACCTTCTCTCGGTGTACCCGGACGCCCAGATTCCCCTAACTCCATCCTTTTTTAAAGTCGTCACAGGCAATGAGTTCGTTGGGCTTCTTTCTGCGGATGAGGGTCAAGACGACCTTGAAATCATCAGGGATGAGCACAAGCTGCGCTTCCCAAGATACAAAACCAGCCACGCACGACGCTGGAAGGTCAACCCGTATCTTCTACTCTCGCCCGCTTCCCTCCTGTCCGGCCAGGATGTGGCAGCTGTCATGTCCATTGTTCCGGGAATGACACTTGACTACTTCTCCCCGGGTCTTCTCTGGCGACCTTCCATGGTACAATGGTGTTCGATCGCCGCCGGGGCCCTGTGGGCGTTTGTCCTCTGGCTATGTCGAAAGCTGCTGATTTTCCTCATGAATTCAGAGTTTTGGACCGTTGAAGTTCCCTGGATCTTCTACCTATTGCTGGTTGGACTTTTATTTGAATTCGTGAGATGGATACTTCTATTTGTAGTAAGGGTCGTCCTAACCGTAATAATGTTGCTAACATTGGAGCACGTTGTGGTGTGCGCTGATCTTGTCTTCGACGGAGGCGTTCCCGTAGCGCAAAAGCCAGCAGAGGTAAATCCTGGAAGAGGTTGCGAACGCGTGCATGATTGGGGTTGGATAAGTGTAGTCTTTGGCGCCATACACGCCAAAGTTGACTTGATCAAAAGGGTTGGTATCCCATGGGCAGAACAGTGGCACTCCCAGTCGGCGCAGCTCGTCGCTGAAGGGCGAGGCGGCGTGTTAGACAGTGGCTAAGTTGGAGGGTCAAATACCAAGGGGAAAGCGGGACGACGTACCCAAACCACAAGTCCCGGTGGCTAGTATAGGGCAGGATAGAATACAAATTCATTTGGTTGGTGCCTTGTCTGAAAGTGGTTTCTTCCAGACTTTTCCATGACGGTGGCATGCGACAAGGTAGAGCAGCGTTGGCCCGGAATTTGCGAGTCAGTAAACGGAACATGTAGCGGTCTCCGTGGAGGATTGCTTGTTGTGCCAGCGTGCCTCCTTGGGAGCGGTCATAAAATATGCGGTCAATCAGATAGATTTCTTGCGGCGGCCTTCCCAAGCACCCCGAGTTAGCTCACAAAAGTCGAGGTGTTTGTCGGTCCCAGGGGGAAAGGGGGGGGGGGTTTGGATGGAAAAGGAGGCACTGACAATACGGTTGCATTTAGGTCTCCCATGTTCCAAGTTAGAGGCTCGATGGGACACAGCTGAGAATTCCCAGCTGATTCAAACTCGAACTTGATGCGGAGGAGAGCGAGCAGCGCGTCGTAGCGGGACTCCCGAAAGGCCCATTTGATGCTGTTGTCTACAGCCTTCTCGGTAATCCAGGGCTCACCTCTGGAAGGCCTAAGCCGCTTCAGAAGCGAGATGCAATCGTATATCGCATGCCTCCAGCGCGCCCCGTGGCGTAGAACAAGCCATACCCGCATCGTGCGGAGTCCCACACCGGCACCCGTGACCCAGCCTGCGCAGGCGGCGTCGAGAAGGGAACGCTCCTCGCCCTGGTGCAGCCATTTCGTCTTGATGATGGGCAGCAGTTCAGCATCGTAACCAGAAGGTTCGTATACGACGGACGTTAGCAGAATCTCGATCAGGTCAGTATCGTGCAAACGCAGTGCGTACAGGAGCAGGCGGCGGGCGAGCCGCCCATTGGAGGGCCCGCGGAGACCACCGAGCTCTATGAGCACAAGAACGAGATCGTGGCGAAGCCGGCCGGCGACCCGCTCGATCGGGGTTCCTGAGAGTATGGGAAATATGTCTAGCTCGGAAGCCGGGGCCTGCCTTCGCGAGATGTCGTGGAGTCCCGCCCCCTTGGCTACCAGCTTCCGGATGAGGACAGGGCCGTCTTGGATGTCAAAGCACCAGGCATAATGTAGAGGATTCTCGCCAGATTCGTTCGGGATGCTCGCTTTTGCGTCGCAGTCTAGCAGAAAGAGCGCAGTTTGGGCGTTGCCAAAACGACAAGCGAGCATCAGGGGTGTATCCCCTTCGTCACTCCTCTTGTTGATGTCGCAGTCGCCCTTCGCTAACAAGGTGGCCACGTCCCTTGGCTTCCCCATCGCGGCCGCCTTGTGGAGCGGCGAGATATTTGCGTCTGCTTTCCTTGACTTGAAAAAGGCCTCCGCGATAGCCGCCTGGGCTTTCACGGCGATAGAGCGGTCGCGCTCCCACAAGGCGGCGAGGGCCGGCCGGTAGCCAGCCACGGCGGCGTTTGTCAACCGACGGAGGATGGCCTCGTCGGAAGACGGACAGACTCTCCCGAACGCCGCATAAAGCTGGGGGCAGAATGTTTCGGCACGTGCCTCTCCTTCCTGCGCCGCCTGGAGCACATAGCCCAAGCCCTCGTCGATAGAAGCATCCGGGTTGGCGAAGCGCGAAAGGCACATGATGCCGAGCTCCCAAAGGGCTTTAGGCCGGCGCGGATGATCGATGATGCCACACATTCGCTTCAGCTCGGCCACTACTTTGTCTTTGAACGGTCCGGCGAAGTCCTTCAGGCTCTCATGGCCGATCACTAGGGAATCCCCCGGACTAAGAACGAGCGGGCCGGGATGGGCCCACCTGTCGGAAATGCGTATGTTAGCCAAAGACGAGGAACAGAGGGGCAGCATGGGATGGGTTAGCCAGGAGAGGAAAGGAAGGAGGCATTTAGTCGAGGCATTCCGAACGGAGAAATGAAAGTGAAAGGACAGGTGACCTACTGCTTCCCACCTGCTGAGAACAGATATGGCTCCAACAGACTCCCCACCTTGTCAAGATCGCGCTCCGACGGGTCAGAGCAGAGGGTGTACTTGAGCACTTCATTGATCACCTCATGGTGCTCGCTTTCGGCCGTGGAACTCTCTGGCGTCCGGTTGAGTATTTTTTTTAGCTCTTCCGGGCTGCTGCTGCGCTTTAGGCGCTGTCTGCCGGCAAGCATGGCCGCGAAGACCATGCCTAGCGACCAGGCGTCAGCGAGCTTGACAGCTTCAAACAACACGGCAGAGGACGCGGCGCCGCCGGCTCTCCGCGACTTTTCCACCTCGGGGGCCCGATAGGCCGGGGTGCCCGGCGGGAAGGGGAGGGCGGCCCCTTCGCTCCGACAGCGGACCGATTCGAAGTCGGAGAGTTTGGCGATGTATGACTCTATCTGAACCGACTCGCGTGTGACCATGGTTTTGAACAGAAGGATGTTGCCGGGCTTGAGATCGCCGTGCGCGATGCCGCAGCTGTGGAGGCCCTGTAGCGCCGAGGTGATCTGGGCGAATATGGACAACATGATGTCGTACGCGAGCGACGCGTCCTTGCCTATGAGGTAGTCGAGCGTGTCGAAGGCCTCCTCGAGCAGGATGGCGGGCTTGTAGCCGTACGTATCCTCGTCCAGCGCCTCTCCAAACCAGCCCACGGCGCGCAGGTCGACGACGAAAGGGTGGTCCCGCATGTGGTCCAGCACGCGTAGCTCCTTCACAAAGCTGCGGGCCTGCATGGCCGTCATGTCGCCGTCGTAGTCGTTCCGCTTCATGACCAGCCGGTTGTAGATGGTCTCTTTCCGGCGGTGGTCGCGCGACGAGAATGCCGTGAGGAGCATCTTGGTCCGGCTCACGCGAAATGTCGTGCCTTCCCGCAGGGGCTCCCATCGCCGCGCGTCGAGCATCATCATCTTGATGTAGGTGCCGGCGCTGTACACCTCGCAAACGGCCGTGAGGACGGCGAGGAAATCCCACCATACTTTCGCGCCGCGGGTTCGCTCGTCCGAGTCGGAGGGGCATGAGTCGTCGTAGCTCGAGGTCCATAGGCTCCCGCTGAGTGTGTTGCCCTGCTCATCCTCGCCTGCTTCGATGTCGCAGACGATATCCCCGCTGCTGCTGGGCACGTCGAAGACTAGGGCTTCGAGCTCGGGCCATCTTTCGCGCGGAGAAGGAGAGGGCCTCCCCTCCTGTGCCTCTCCCCCGAGAGCACCGCTCATGAGAAAGAGATGGTCTGAGGGCGCCATCGAGGACGCCATCGTCCTTGCCTCGGCAAGCTGGAGAGAAAATGGGTGAACCGGCTTCCATGGGATTTCGGATGGTAGCAAGCCCGCGATCGACAGCTGATTGACCCACCGGCATTCTAGATATGGAAGACGAGGGTCGTTTTCCCCTCTTCAGCCCCACTTCTTTGCCGCTGTCAGTGGGTGGGCTACACCGTATTCAGCCGTAGTAAGAAACGCAACCCGAGCAACAGTGCCCTCTGGGCGCTATACGCCGAGACGCCTAGATGGCATTGGCTAGCACCGACAGCGACTCTGGAGCTCTCTCGCCTTGTGCTGTACATACTTCCTCGACGTTACATACATGTTAGAAAGAGTCTCGCCGCACAGACTTGGACGACGTGTCGCATCCTTCGTTTTGGCCGGAAATGCTTGGGAGATCCCAAGCCCCCCCCCATTTCCTTTCTAGCAAATGGATTCTGGTACTCTAGTCCTACTCATAGCTTTCTCTCCCGTATGTAACAAGGGCCCGGGTCAGCATGTGGGGTAGATAGCCGCGTTATCACATTTCCACTAACTGTCCTGCAGGTCAGCCGTGCCTGAAGCCTCAGCGAGCTCTGATAGGTACCCCACATATTCCGCCCTTCGCCTCCCAGCCCCTCCCACCCTTCCTCCCGCAGCCTACCTTGGGCTGGCAAGACTGCAAAAAGCAAGGCAGTTCCGATCAATACCTACCTAGATGCACCATGCGGTATGGCAGACGACAACCCTAGCGAGGGCATTCCTCTTGTGGCGCTAAGCCCGTCGGGCGCTGGCAGCGAGGGAAACGGCCAAAATGGCTGGACTGCAAATGCTTACTGCGACGACGACGACGACGGCGCCGCGCCACCGCCGATATTCCTCTCGGACAAGGTCCTGCTCAGCACGCCGCCCGTCTTCGTACCGGTGCGACGAGGAAGGTGGTCATCATCCTTCCTCAACCTGATGCGAGGGCCCCATGTCGGACAAGCTGTGGTCTTCCTTGCCATCATTGCCCACAGGTCGCTGGTTGCAAGGCTTCGGCACGATGAGCCCGCGAACCAGGTCGTTCTAGGCCCGATCGTCATCGTCACTATCATGATCTCGGTCTTCCTGCCGCTGCAATTTCATCAGATCACGTACGCCTTCCAGCAGCCACGTCTGGACACGCAATCGTTTATAGGCGCAAGGGCATTTGCAACCCTAATCGTTGCATGCATTATTGCGCCGCTTCTTATCCTCCCCATCTTCGATTCGACCTCTTTCGACTTTAACAAAGACGGCATCGAGACGGCACGCAATACCACCTACGCGACCCTGTCGTCTTGGTCCGCCGTGGCTCCCAACCTGAGAGGCTCCTTCCCGTCTGTGATGGAGATGAAGCCCGGCGGGAAGACCAGGCTGCCGTTGAACCCATGGGCAGTCACGACAGAAACTATCCAGAAGCTCATGGAGGATGCCATCACGTTTCCTCTGCCGAGGAACGGCAAGGGCTCGGGAGAGAGAAGGTGGAACGAGAAGCCCGACGACGCGCACGGAGTATACATGCCAGTACTGACATGGCCCGTTCGGAACCTTCCGCAGGACGGCACTATGGATCTCGAGAGCAACTTGCGTGCCCCCACCCAGGTGTTGGCGGTGAGACTGGTTTGCCAGTTCGCCAACGTCAGCGGGGTTGTGACGCGGCGAACCAACACCAGCGAGCCCATTCTCTCGGTCCGCCTGTACGACAACAACTCGTGTGCCGCACAGATCGACATGCCTGCACGGCACCTGGAGTCGGACATGCGCGACCAGGTCGTGCGGCAGCTTGGTAACGCGGAGTTCCAAAAGGGCAAACTCGCCGAGTTGCAACAGCACTACCTACGGTTGGCGCGCGGCGATGCGCCTGTCGCTGTGTACACGCCCGCATGGGCTCGCCTCTCGGCTGACGAAGACAACGTCGAGGCTCCGGGGAATAAAACGCTTTGCCAGTCCCGGCTGGGCATGGTGGGACTCTCGCTCGCATTCCAAGCAGACGATACCGTGCCGCCGACGTCGCTTTTCGAAGCCGCCAGCTGCGAGCCCCAGTTCGCCGTGGCAGACATCGAGCTGACATTCAACAGCCAGAGTCCTCTAAAGGCCGGTGCCGAGTCCCTAGGCACCTACCTCGGGGGTCATACCTACTGGAACACGAGGAAGCTCGACTCGGACTGGGCCCCCTTGGACGCGCGGGCCGATGTGCAGCTTCGCGAGGGACTCCTTGCGGATGCGGCCGACTTCTCCGCCCTCGGCGGCCACTGGGCCTGGCCCGTGATCAACGAGGGCTTGGGCGACCTAGGGCACGGCCGGCCGCAGCGGGTTGGCTCGCTCTTGCTTGCCGGCAGGCTTGTCCGCCAGTCTTTCGTGGCCAAGCTGGCCGTCGCCATGGACCTCACGCTGCGCGAGCGACTCGCCGACGGCGATGTGCGGGTGCGCCTCGGGCTGGAGAAGGTGGCGGCGCGCGCGGCGCGAACGGTGTTCCAGGACCGCTGGCTGTTCCAGATACCGCTTTGGCTGGCCTTTGCGGCATTCTTATGCTTGGAATATGCCAGCCATGGAGAGGCCGAAGCAAGCACTCGCGTCCCGGCCTGGGTCCCCTGGCCGCTCACTTCGCCTGCCGCGCGGGCCATGCTGCTCCGGCACAGCTCGGTGCTTCCGTGGCTTCGAGCTTTGCGCACCGGTCATGCTCAACTCAAGGACCTGCCGCACATGTACATTGGCAACTGGCGCATCCACGAGAAGGCCGGCAAGAGCGGGTGGCGGCTCGATTTGCCCCAGTTCTACCATCCTCGTACGTGCTCCCCGGCTTCCCCACCTCCCCTCATCCTAGCACCCCAAGAGAGGAGAGCAGGTACCAAAACATGATGATTTTGTCTAACGAGACGAGCAGCTGCCGGTGGTCGGAAGAAAAAGAGAACCGTGGATCCCCGGCTGTCCAAAGACATGCTCGCCTCCATCATCCTGCTCTATCACGGCATTGCGGCCAGTGTAGCCGTTGTTCTCTATGCCGTTCTACTGGGCGTCGCCGTGGGCCAGTCCGCCGGGAGCTCGCAGCCTCTCGACAGCATGGCCGAGCGGTGGCGCGTACGTGGCGTGGTAGGCCTAGAGCCTAGCGTTTCGTTCTGGTCCGTCCTTTTCTGGCGGATCCTTCCCACGTCCCTGATATTCTACTGCGCCCTCTTTTGGATCCCGTCTGTGTACCACTTCCTCTGCGGCCGTCAGCCCTGGTCCGGTCTGCTACGCAAGCTCCGCTCAGCCCCCGAGAGCATCACGCTCGACTACTCCAATCGCTACTTCCCGCTCCCGCATGCCATTCGTAATAGGCACTGGCTCATAGCCGCTTTCTCCGTGGGAACGCTAGCCGCAGTCTTTGTACCAGCCGTCCAACCGCGAGTATTGCACGTTTCCCGAGTGCAGGCACGGCAAGCCGAATCGGTCGTGGTATCAGGGAGTCGCTGGGAGTGGGCCGATAGTCCTAGCGAGTCTCCCTTTTCACCGGGACGACTCCCGTTCGACCGCGCGATACAGGATCTAGCCAAAAGGGGTCAATACAATGACGACCTGATACAGCCTTTCTCGCCTGCGCCCGCCATCCTCCCCTTGGACTTGGCAGGCGCGGACTTGGGCGGCTATCCTTATGCCCTATACGAGGCGCCCGCCCTCTTTGCCGGCCTTGACTGTGAGGACGTCGCCATCGAGCCGGAGGCTAGCCCAGATACAGGTAGTGAGGGCGGCGGGGATCCGGTGACCGAGGTATTGGTCCGGCTAGGCACCGAGGGGCCATCAGCGGCAGTCAGGATTCCCGTCCCGTGCAGCATGCCGACAGCTAGCCGACCAGCGGTTCCCGTCCAGCCAAATGCCCAGCAGGCTCTATGCATGCAGTGGTGGCTGCACGACAGCAGCTCGCAAAATGCTCCGGACAACGAAAGCCCACGCTGGATTGTGGTCGCGCTAAGTGGGCAAAGGGTTCGGTCATCTTCCACTCGAGACCTACAGTTCTCTCGTCCTCCTTCAGCCATGGCCATCGCATGCCGCTCAGCTCTCCGTAAAGAGTCTACTAGGATCACGGTTTCCACCGATCCTAAGATGCAAAACACGACCACTCCTATCCATCACGAACCTCTAGGTGGCGGATCGGCCTTGGACAGAAGAATCGTGGCCGTCCTGATTGACCGGAGTAAGCAGTGAGGCGCCCAGGAAAGGAAGACCCCTTGACTGCGTGGAAGCAGTGGATCTGGCCAACAGGAAGCCATGGAAGCCA
>MU854071.1:0-23049 GCA_033297225.1 Diplogelasinospora grovesii | reverse complement strand
TCCATGGCTTCCATGGCTTCCATGGCTTCCATGGCTTCCATGGCTTCCATGGCTTCCATGGCTTCCATGGCTTCCATGGCTTCCATGGCTTCCATAGCTTCCTGTTGGCTAGATCCACTGCTTCCACGCAGTTAAGGGGTCTTCCTTTCTTGGGCGCCTCACTGCTTACTCCGGTCAATCTAACATATACATTGCTACTTCCTCTACTTACCTTACACCACTTTCACTACTTACCTTACACCTTTAGTCTTTATTATTCTTTCCACTTTAATAAAGAAGTCTTTCTTCCACTTCCGCACTTAAGTAAGTTTTTACTTATAGGCTTACTTCTTATAAAACCGTTATATATACGAGCTCTTTATAAGTACTCTCGCGTGTATAAAAGTGTTATTAAATGTATTAAAGTAATAATAACTTAGGAGGTAAGCTTTTCTCTCCTCCCTTTTATATAAATAGATCAGATTAGTAAGCTTAGAAAAGTGGCTCCATACGTAGGCTTGCAAGCTGGTTAAAGGCCCAAGTAGCGGTCTATATAGTTAAGCCTCGGTTAAACCATTGTTTCCGCCGTTGAAAAAGGCTCTTCATGGACACTTCACTTTTTAAGTCTTTCTTTTTCCTCATGCCGCTCTTTAAGATTTAGCTATCGAAGTTAATTATATAGATACTGGATTAATTTATTCATTCATTCTTTTATAAGATGTAATATATGGCTTATAATATACATACCTTCTAGCCTTTAGCCTTAAGCTTATTATTAGTTTACATACTTTAAGGTTATTTACACTCCTTTAATTTAAATGGGGGCTTAATTGGGAAGTTATAAAGCAACTTAGCTAAACTAGTTAAAACGTACCTTTAATCTCGGCATCTGAATCGTACTTATAATTAGGGCTTCTTAAATGCTTTAAAGCTTCTTTTCCAACACTTTCTTCGATTTATATGGTTATTTCCAACCAACTAATCGATACGATGCAGCTAACCGACCTGTAATTAGCAGAAGTGTAATATAATGGATTAATTAAAGTCTCATTTACTTAATTAAAGGGAGGATGATTTATAATAAAAGGTTTTAAGATAATATATTTAGTATTTAAACATAATATTAATTATTAATATTTAACTTTCTCCGAAGCTTAATTATAACGCTGTTTAAACCTTAATTAGGTATATATTAGCTTTAGTTTTTCTATTTATTATATGACTTACTAGTTATAGGCTTATTTAGTTATTTTCTTTCGAGCAAAGTATATATAATGGATTAACTAGAGTCTCGTTTACTTAATTAAAGGGAGGATAGTTTGTAATAAAAGGTTCTTAAGTATGAGAATGCGGATTTAAGACTCCTTAAGGCCTAGTTATAGCGATTAAAAGCTATGATAAGCCGCGGAAAGGGAGCATAGCGACTCCCCGCGCTGTTTAGCTAGGTTATGGTATTAGTACTTATGGTTACGCTATTTTAAACTTTAATTAGGTATATATTAGCTTTAATTCTTTTTATCTGTTATATGACTTATTAGTTATAGGCTTATATTAGCTATTTTCTAAGCTTTCCGCTCTATTTATTTTAACTATTATTAAGTTCATTAAGAAGTATTAGATTTATTAGATTAAAGGGTTTAAAAGACTTTATTTTATTTAGCTAGGTTAGATTCGACTTCTTATTTAGCTTTCTCTTTAAATCTCTAGCTCTTTATATCTTTAAGTCTAGTTTAATGGTACTATACGTTTAATTAAGGGAAGTTAAGTCGCCTTACAGTTAACCTGTACTAGCTGCAGTTACTTATACTATATCTTATTATTTTAAAAGTTTAGTATTAGTTATAAATCGTGGGATATAGATCACTCTTTCCCTCCGATATTTCTTTACTACCTATTATTTCCTTCTTTTATTCCTTCCTTTCTTTAAGCTTATATTAAAAGGTGGAATCTGATAACTTAAGCTAAGCATGAAAAACCTAAGCCTTATAAGTCTTTAGCACCTTCCTTAGTAAGGACCTTTTCTTTCTTTCCTTTCTTTTCTTTTTTATCTTACGGACCGACCGGTAAAGAAAGAAGGATTCTGATAACTATCTTTATTTAATTAAAAAAGTCCACGTTAATTAAGAAGGTTATCGTTAATTTACTTTTCTACACATATCAATTAAGCAGAGCCTCTTAATATGCATAAGGAGGTAAATTCGATAACTGGTTAGCGGTAATAACCATTAACACCCGCCATTTAATTAAAGGGAGCTTTAGCTATTAAAAAGGTCTTTCCTAATTTAAACATCCTTATTTAATCGGAGAGATTTACGCTACATAAAAAGGTTTTTATTAGCTTTCGCCAGCCCTCCTCTCTATATGCACCTCCTAATTAAATAGAGCCTCTTAATCTTTATAGGAAGAAGAATTTAACTGTTACTAAGTTTAATATGAAGAACCTAGGTTTCTTATTCTTTTATACCAGTTATAAGTATAACTTTAGTACTAGCCATTTAATTAAGGTGACCCTCGTTAATTAGTACTCGAGAGTAAGGATTAAGATATTAAGAAGATTACGAACCTTTTCTTTATAAACTATAACCATTACACGACTATTTACATATTACGCTTAAATTAATTAAATCGATAATCGAGTGGTATTTATAATTACGTCTTTATAATGATTATTTATAAGAGTATTTAAGTCTTTTATTCGCCTTTTAACTAATAGGATCGATTAAAAGATAAGGGGAAGAAGAAGGAGGCTAGCTCCATAACTAACTTATCGATCTTTTTACTTTCGGCCTTACTTATGCTAGTTTTAAAGTTCCGTGGATCTTAATAACGCTTTACGTTTAATTAAAGAGATTTACACCATTTAATTAAATAAGAACTTATAGATCCTTAGTACTAGATAAAGACTCATATCCTTTCATCACGTTTTATTCTTAAAGTTAATTATCTTTAGTCTATTAGTTCCTTCTTCCTTTTTACTCTTCTCTAGCCTCAGTTCAGCTTATTACCTTCCCGGTAGTTATCTTTGACTCTTTTTTATCCGACGGCTTCTTCCGTTCCTAATATTCCAGTAGATCCGATAGTTATTTTTTCTTCTCCTTTCTTTAGCCACCTATTATTTAAATCCACGCCTTTAAGTAAGGGAAGTATTTTCTACCCCTAATTAGCCGAAGAAGTGCGTTATAAGGAGTGTCGCTATGTGCTTAGCATTACTTTAAGACTAGTAAGAAAGAAGAAATAAGGAGTTCTCGACTTAAGCGATTATCCGGCATATGATTATTAGGTTCATTCTGATTAATTATTAACCGACTTTCTTTTTCGATGAAGATAACCTTTTTTCTTCCTTCTTTATATCTTCCGTCTCCCCGCTCTCTAATCACTTGAAGCGTAATGGTCCTAACGCGTGGGAATTAACTTTTAAGGCTGTGAAAGGATGAAAGCTTATAGATCTGCTGTTTGTTCTTAGACTAAGGGAAGTATAAGATATGTTTTCCCAACTAGGGGAAGTATAAGAAGTAGTCTCCCTATCTGATCACGTGAAGTAGAAGTGGTTAAAGTTATTAGTTTGGTCTTTCCGCCTTTTAGTTAATGGGATCGACTGAAAGACGAGGAGAAGAAGAGGGACGCTAAGCTTACGGCTAAGCCGATGATAACTTTTTCTCACTCCCTCTCCCTCTTTCTTACCCTCTCTCTCTCTCTCTTTCTCGGCCCGGCCAGCTCCTGGCATCCCGGCGGCGACTTTATCGACTTTTAAACTCCCACCTTCACAGTAAACTCGAATATGGACCTTTTGGACCGAGGGAAGTACCTTCGCCCTCTAATCAAGGCTCGAGCTATTGGTACCATAGCAAAGGTTATCCGTACCGTAGGTCCTAAAAAGTGGAGCTAGCAGAATGCAATAAATCATTTTCCAACCTATTTTTTGTAGCTAAAAGACCCACTTTCTAATGCAGCCAACATCGCTAACGCTTTGCACATATAAAAACAACCACAAGGTGAAGCAATTCACAACGCAATATATAGGCAACAGTAGTAGAAGGCGCACGCGGGCTAATTCGTCGATTTCTGCAATAAAAGCAATTTTCAGTCACGTGAAAATCACGTACAGGAAATCTATCTATAGTACAGTACATACATCACTCCAAAGAGCTCAACAAGTCGCTCCGACGGCTTAGGGAGCCGCCCAGCACGCGTGGGCTTAGTCACGCCCACAGGGCGCTCCCCAGAGCTCGCCGTCGTCGGCTTGGCTACAGTCTTGTTCTTGGAACCTTGAGGGCGCCCGCGAGGCTTCTGTGACGGCGCAGTCGTCGGCCGTGGCTGTTGTGGTGGTTGTGGTGGTGGTGATGACTTCGGTGGGAGGAAATGGCTGGCAATTGAAGCCTGGTGAGGAAAATGCGTGGGCGCAATTAAAATGGGCCTTTTTGCGTACAAAAAACCACTTTTTCTTTGAACCTCTGCATTGGGCGGTGAGGGGGGATGTGTCCCGGGTTAGGGTTTTATATGAGACCTATGGTATGGATAACCTTTGCTACGGTACCAATAGCCCGAGCCCTAATCAAAGGAACCACAAGCCATAGTACGGAAAGCCTGTATAGGAAGGAGACGTTATTTAGCGGGAGGACTTTATAGAAAAAAAAGGGGTCACTTACGGAAAATTTTTCACCCCTTCTTTCTTTTTCCTTCCTCCTTTTCTTTCCTTTCTTTTCTTCTTTTCTTAGCCGCCACGATAACGGCAATACCCTCCCCCCCCCTCTCTTCTTTTTTTCGGCCATATAATACTACTGTGCCTCTGTCCCTTTGATTAGGGAGAGCCTACGATAAGCATCTCTCTCTGGTTAGAAAGAGCTTGCAGTAAGGAGGGTCACTGTTTCTTACAATCTCCTGTCCTTACTCTCTGCCTTCGGTACACGGCAATCCGATTAGCTATACAGTTACACGGCTTAGTTAATAATACGATAACATGATGGCACTCTCCCTCTGATTAAAAGAAGCCTATTACGTGGGCGCCTTTGTCACGTGGACAAGCTTATAGAGGCTGAGTTGCACTGGTTACCGGATGGCTTGTAACAGGGAAAGTGGATGGACTATTTGTGGCTGTGGTTGTGGGAAGACTGAAGGACCTGCACGGGGCAAACTAGATGGGAGTGGATGGAAGGACATGGACCTAGTTACTGTGTGCGGGCGCGTGAAGGAATAAGGGAAGTGGTTGGCTGAGCTGGGTTTCTTTTTTTGTCTTTCTTCCTCTTTAAGTTATCCTGCTGGTTAGACTTATGCCTTAGAACAAGGGAAGCGTTCTGCCTCCTTGATCATATGAAGCATAACGGTATGGAGCTTTCTTTTGTTCCGAATCTACGCGCGTGGGCTTGCGCAAATTCGAGGGGAAGATTTGACTCGGGGAGTAGGCTTTTCTCCCCTCCCTTTTATGTGGATGGATCGGATTGGTGGGCCTGGAAAAGCGGCTCTATACGTGGGCTTGCAAGCTGGTTGAAGGCCCGGGTAGCGGTCTGCGCGGCTAAGCCTCAGTTAAACCGTTGTTTCCGCCGTTGAAAAAGGCTCTTCATGGACACTTCACTTTTCAAGTCTTTCTTTTTCCTCATGCCGCTCTTTAGGATTTAGCTATCAAAGTCAATTATATAGATACTAGATCAATTCATTCATTCATTCTTTTACAAGATGTAGTATACGGCTTGCAGTATACACACCTTCCGGCCTTCGGCCTTAGGCTTGTTATCAGTCTACACACTTTAGGGTTATTTACACTCCCCCAATTCAATAGGTAAAGTAATGGTTTAAGTGGTTATAAGTTTTTTTTAAAATAATAATCTTATTCAAGTTAAGTAATTTAACGACTTTAGCGTGTAAACAAATAAAGGCGCGGAGGACTTTATAAAAGTAGCGGCTTATAGTCTTTATACTATAACTAAATATATAGCTTATAGCCTTTAAAGTTACGTTTTACTTATAGATATATAAAAAGGTTATTACTTTTTACTTTATAAATACTTACGCTGAGCCTTAAATAAGCCTTCATTTAAATACTTAAGTAATAAGCTGTCGGAAGACTTTATAATATATGCAGTATAAGTTAACGCACTTTACTTCGGCCTTTAAGCGTCTAATATTACGAACTATATCCTCGCCTTATAGCCGAGAAGTATAAACCATATTTCATATAGTATCGTAACTATTACGTTTTCGGCAGCTTTATATAATGAAAGTAATAATAATAAGGATTTAAATTAATAAGACCTTTAAGCGTTAACGGGTATTAAGTTTAAGTATATTAGTGGAAGTAATAGTAGTTAGTAAAGGTTATTAATACTACTGTTAAACGTAAGTGTTAGTTTTACTTATAAATTATAGTGGTAGTTTAACAAGCTTACCCTAATACCTTAACACTGTTTTCTTACGTTATAATGTACTTAATAGCCTTTTTACACATGCTTAAGCCTGCATTAAAAATAAACCTTATAGTTAGAAGATTTTCAGTTAAAATAGCTGTATTTAAGAGCCCTATTTAGGGCGTATAAGGGGGGATATATACGGAGTTTAATTTACGTGCGAAATAGATAAAAGATCAGATCCTTGGCTATCTGACACCAGACTAAGCTTGGACCAAGCTATCTGTTAGGTCGATTTGTATAGAGGTGCATTTCAAAAGTTTTTACCGCGCTTAAAACGCTACAACCTCTATAAGTGCATCTGGCATCTGGTAGCCTATGGACAGTATGTACTTTGCCCACTGTCGCTTAGCGCACTCAGGCCCATACTTGCCCTTAAGACTCCTACGTGCGGTCGTTAAATAGGTACTTAACGCTCTTCGCTATCTACGTTCAAAGCATCGTCAAATTATAGGGATTTCTGCTTCAAGTTCACACAGGACCTATTAAGAACACAGACGTTTACTATAAATAAGGTATGCGATAAAAATGTTTGCTTTTAAACTGCTTTTCTATGCATGTAGTATCTAGCAGTTTTAGTGGATATTGATTGATGTACCTGCTCGCAGGTGTAAATATGCATCTACAGAGGTATTGGACCCTTGCTGTTCTTGGCGCGGTAAAAACTTTTGAAATGCACCTCTGTATGGGGGCTGTTAGGTAACTAAACAGAGCCATTAACGCCCAAAGGGATTGCAACAGGACTGGAAATGCGGAGAAGCAACTTGGCATCGCTAGCGATCACTAGCGCCAAATTCGTTATTTCTGGTCTGACTGAAAATAAGCGGTACTCCGTACTGCTTGGGGAATAGACATTCGTGGAAAGTTTGGCTCGGCAGCTGAAAAGGGGAAAACCTTGTTGACAGCCAGGTCCCGGACCCTGTGAGCATGGACGCTCAGGCCACTGGCCCTGCTGAAGAACGACGCGCTCCACCTTGACATTATCAGGGTCAAGGGGCTCCCCCGCTCCATCACATCTCATGGCGATGGACCTCTCGTCTGACGCAACTCTTCTGGTCGTGTCTTGGACAAGATGGCAACGATTCGGATGTGGTGAGATATGCTTAAAGATTTTTACGTTTTCGTGCAATATTATCGTCCCATTTCCCAGTTCCCCTGGCGCTCCCCTTTCTAAGGGTCCGGCAAGTGGGGTCCGCGCTGACCCCAGCTTGTCAGCGGAGCTTCCCGACAACCTGGGTTGGAGATCCGGTGCAATCGCCAATCACAGGACATCAACAAAGCTGTGCTTCTGAGCGAATGACAGCCTCGTGTTCGTTTTATGGATCGATTCCTTACTCTATACCTCCTCAGGCATTACAGAGGTTAGTGCGGACAAGGGGAGGACAGGGGCTCTCTGTTAGATGATTTGCCAGAAGGTTCACCTTTGCGCACCTTTGCCACAAACAAGTGCACTGACATTGCGCTAACCTTTGTAATGCCTGCAGAGGTTTAGTTTTAGCCGCAAACCTCCGATAACTCGCAGTTCCTCGCTTTTCAGTCCCTCATCGGGGATGGCTGGCCTGCCATGTGGTGTTGTCACCCCGACCGTCTGAGTGGTCAATCGAAGAGCTAGGTAGTCAGGTCTGTGCGTTGAGCCTATACGAAGAAAGCGGCAGCAACACCCGGCCCCACGATGCCCATTCCGATTTTCTACTGGCAGAGGCTTGGGAGTAACTAAAGGCTTCATGCCGGTAAGAGACAAGACTGGATGCGCACTGACAGGAACCGGCGCCTCGTCACGTGTGGCCCGGCCCTCTAACAATGCTGTGTTAAGCCTGCATTGGAATAGTGTCTGGCTCAAACAGAGCGCTAGCGCAGAGTTGACATGGTACAGAGTACGTAATCCGTGTTCGGGATCACACCGGTGATCGCCGTCAAATGCACGTCCGGGACCCCATCAGGGCAGCGACCATGGACTCGGGGCAGGTCTGTGCTGCTTGACGAAAGAGACTAGGTAGTAAAGGGTGCCCCGGGATTCAAAAGATCTGGATCTCCCATCTTCAATCGCTTTCGTCAATGTCGGCGACATAGTTGCAACCCCAGCGACGGGTTCGCGAGTTGTCGCGACTTGGTCGCCCGCTCGTAACTGTTAGAGACGAAATGCCGCCAGAGGGGCTACCAACCGACAGTCGCGGGCCGACGGTACTTGCGACAATCTGGACTTTCGGATCGGTATCGGGCATCTTTCTCGGATTGCGAGTGTACTGCAAAATATGGCGACAGCGACGGCTTTGGTGGGATGATTACATATTAATCGCTTCATGGGTACATATCTCTCTTTCGCAATCGTCACGGTCCCCGTCTTTAATGGAGTTCTGATTGGAGTGGGTACAGATATCGCTCCTCGTCTTCGCCGCCATCCAAACATGGTGCGTCTCGCTCGGGGACGGAATGCATATATGGCTCATCGACCCGGCAAACCTCCCGCCTGTGTTTCGAGCGACGACGATTGCGTCCGCCTTTGCCATCTGTGCGATAGCCTGGAGCAAAACCTCGTTTGCGGTGACGTTGCTGCGACTCACGATGGGAAAGACGAGAATGTTCTTGTGGTTCGTCATCGTGTCCATCAATGTGGCCATGGCCTTGGTGGCTCTTTTCCTCATGATTGCGTGTTGGCCGATAGCGAGGACCTGGGACCCGAACATCCCCGGATCATGCTGGTCGCCCAAGATCAATGAGTACTATGGCATTGGCGCGTCAGCCTACTCGGGTTTCATGGACATCGTGCTCGCCTTCCTCCCATGGCAGATTCTCCTCACTATGAGGATGGAGTTCCGAGAGAAGGTGGGGGTCTTGATCGCTATGAGCATGGGTGTTTTTGCTGGTGTGACGGCCTTCATGAAGTGCGCTCACATCGACCAGCTCAGCGGTGAAGACTTTACTTGTACGCACCCATTCACGCGCTTTCATACCCATCCGTACACTACAACTAACACATGTGTTACAACAGATACCAGTGTGGACTTGGTGATCTGGTCCGCAGCAGAGTCGACAACAACTATCATTGCCTCCTCGATCCCGGTTCTACGTACGTTTGTGCACGCACATGCCTCACAATACTACAAGTCAGGCGGGGACAACTCGGCCGAGTCGGGAAGGCTTCCGTCATTTGTCAAGCCGCTGTCGAAAAGCCACACCCGGACCACTTCAAACGCGGCGGCAGCCAACAACAACAACATCAAGAACAACATCAACAGGCAAGACGACCAGAGTGACCGTAGCATCCTCTATCGGAGAGACGGCAACAGCACGCCCAACATATCCCATCAGCCAAGTTGCCAGGATATCATAGAGACGACCAAGGTGACAATCGAGTTTCGCGAGAGAGAGGAAAGTGACGGATATCAGTATGAACTTGACGAATTGCCGTCGACCCATAATGTCCACATTGGTTCGCGCGGCGTTTGAGAGTTTGTGCAAATGTTTATAGAGACATCATCTTATACCCCTGTACAAGTAGCAGCTCGGAGCATCATGATACCACGATTAACACCGCATATTCAAGTCGGCAGTGGGGCACGTTCATTCTATTGTGACGTCAGCAGAATGATTGGATCGAGAGCAAGACAAATTGCAGCGAGATTCTCGAAGCACCCAAACTTGACCGCAAAATTTAAGGCAAGAGCAACCAGGAAAAGGTGGGTATATAATCAGGACAGAAATAAAGACGTCACCGCTTAAAAATATCATCCGATCGTCCGCAAACTCACCGAGTCATTACGTCGATAAACACGCGCCGGACTAAAGACAGCACTCGGTCGCAGCTCTCGCGTCAACAGAGCCGCTCTCTTTTTTCCTCAGCAAAGCTCTCGTGTCCAGCCTAGCAGAACGATGGAGTTTCCGGATGGCTGGACTGACCCTCTCGCAGCCTTGCCCGAGATACCGCGACATCCGAGTATCAGCTCGGAAGACGAGTCACCGTTGCCTTCGGTGTTCCCAAGCCCGCAGCTCGCAGAAGACCTCGAAGGCAAAGCCTCGCGCGCCCTAAGGAACTACACGCCAATCAGCCCTACGGATGACACCAAAGACGTCTTAGCGATTTTCTTGGAGCATCTGTCGACGCAAGGACAAATGGTGCTCATGGCAGAGATCGACCAGTTCGCCGCAGATCCCCCAAAATTGCGCATGCTGCGCAACTTCCTTGTCGACGCCATCCTCAAGCCGAGTACGTTACCTAGTCAGGCAAGACCAAAATGACACACCTACTAATGCTGTGCATAGTGAAACTAGGTGGCGGTAAAAGTCCGTCAATTGAGCCTACGCCCGACCTCGAGGCCGCCCAAGACATCGGTCTGAGCATGACGACGATTGAGTCGTTTAGAAACGAGCAGCGCAAGATGAAAGATGATTGCGCGAAGAGAGACGACCACCGATGCGTTGTAACTGGTTGCGTCGACCGAGAGCACTTCCGTGAGCTGCCTTCAGGCCTTCGTCAAGGCCTCACTCCGGGTGAGCTGGAATACGCCCACATCTTTCCATTTGCGCTTAGAAAGTTCGATGAGAGAGGTTCGCTCGAGGTGAGATAATGTATTGTGCAAAGTTGGATTTAAAATGACTAAATTGCCATGTAGACTGAGAAGAAAGCCACCATCTGGTGGGCCCTCCACCGCTACTTTTCCTTTATCAAAGATGGAATCCACGCTGGCACCATCAACAAGCGTGAGAACGGGATGACATTGTACCACACCATCCATAGAGACTTTGGAGGGTTTTTACTAGCACTCAGGCCCCTTGGTCAGGTATTTTTTTTTCAGAGAGATACTGCAAATCGTATGTTTTTGTTTGACTCGTGGGGGTAATAGGACAACCGATATCGCTGCCATGTGTTTGACGACCTTGGTTACATGGCTTCACACATCCCAACGACTGTCACATTAGTACAGCACGACCCGTCCGTCCCGATGCCTGATCCGAACCTGCTCAGGGTTCATTTCCAGATCGCAAAGATCCTGCATGTAAGTGGCATTGGTCTCAAGATCGATTCGGTTTGGAACGAGGATAAAAGTTGGTCGGCGTACAACCCCAATATCGCACCAGATGGCTCCACGGATATAAGCATGCGCTTTCTCGGAAGTTGCTGACGGACATCTAGACGGAAATCCGCTGGAGCGTAATGGTCAGAGAACGATAGAGCTCCGGGACTAGGCGTACAGGCATCGAAGAACGATACCGGGCACGTTAACTCCCGCTAAAGAGACGGTACCTATTCAGATTTATATCTTACTGCTTTATTACTTATAGTCCTCTGCACTCTGCCTCCGGGCACAGTAGATACCCACACGGATTCAGTCAACACTATTCGTATCCTCCTGTGCGCGGGAGAAAAGGTTGAGCGAGAGCTCTAGTCATTAGGTGCTTCCGTCTAGGCGTACGGACAAATGGCTTGCTGACGGTGCTTATATTCTGTCAAGCAAATTGTAATATAGTGCGCGACAAGCTGAAAACATACATGTGAATTACGTACAGGTAGCTTGTAATAAGATTCACCGTGCTTAATAGAGGTTGATAATAAAGACTTGTTCTTATTCTCATTAAAATCCTCAGTTCATGCTATTGCAGTGAAAGGTCTTTCTTCTCTAGAATCCTTTTTCCCACGCACACTATGCAGTCTTCTGCGGTGGATCCTGCGCACTAGTATGGAAGCCTGCACTTACCATACTTCTAACACATGGCTTGCGGGGTCTAAATAAGCACAAGTACCTGGACCACGGCTCACGTCGAATACGCGCCGCCGAGAGCCGCTTCATCTTGCAACTCGATTCTTCCCAAGCTTCGTATGAGACGCGAGTGTAAATAATTAGTAGCTGGACAGGCGCGCCCCGTAGGATCGCAACATTTCAATGCCCGTCGGTGGATTTCAGCAAGACGCCACATCGGCCCGCCTCGGCACGTCTCAGGACGAGTGCGGCGTGCCATCTGAAATTGACTGCGGCACCACGACAGATGCGAAACATGGGGTATTGGGGGGAATCAGCACCTAAATCTCGCTGCCCGGCTCTTACTGGCCAGGGTAGGGGATGAATGACCAACAGCGCGACGATCCGCTGAGCAGGTCGCCCGCCCGCATGCAGTTCCCGTGCCGCAACCTAAGCGCGCGCCGCCCACAGGCACGCGGGGCAACACAAGGCGCATGCGGCTGCAACCAATCCTACCCACACGGAAAATTTGTCTCACCTTATCACGCGAGAGAAATTCAGGGGACTGGGAAAAGACAACAAATACTACAAGACGTCATACATCATGGAAATGGTAACACTGCATACTCGAGAAGAAAAAGGTGAAATGAGAGATTCCCACGTGTCGGACCGACTGCATAACCATACGCGCCGTGAAACGTGACCGATTGGCTTGCACAACGGCTCGATGCGCGACTAGTGAAATTACCTTTACGAGCCTGGTCAACGCGGTCGAGTAGTCTGGGGCCCCGCAATTGCTCCGCACGATGTGGTACGCTGATACCTCTTACCGGGGGGGGGGGGGGTCATGGGGGTGGCCAAGGTCATTGCCCCTGAGGATCGTGGACAGCGGTGAAATTTAGAGTAGCTTCAGGATTATCACGCCGCACAATATAGCCTCAAGGTCCACAGCCGCTGGTACCATTCACACGGTCACACTGCCTTGCGCGTGAGGCAAAGCAACCAGTCCAAGCTAGGAAGGCGACAATGAAAGCATGCGAACGCAAAGTGAAATGCACCTGGAGAGTAACGTGGTCGGGCATAAAAAGGTTTGTATAACCTTTGCCATGATGTGGGGGATCTCTTTCCTTTCAATCCCTTCAGGAGGACGATCATAAGCAACAACGGGAGCCTGCCTGCGATCTGAAGCATTATCCACTGTTTTGAAAGCATCTCAAGGTTAATAATGTTGATCTCTGGTCTGGTAGCGGCCGGTGCGGCGCAACATGCCGTGGCTCTCAGCCAATGCCCCGGATACAGAGCGACAAACGTGCTGCAGGCGGATTCCTACATGGTCGCGGACCTGACGCTAGGTAGCGGCAACTGCAGCGTGTATGGGGATGACATTACCAACCTGAGGCTGGTGGTCGAGTATCAGAGCGGTGAGTGACAGCTGACGTCGTCTCTAACCGTGTGGAGACTGACACTAGTACACTGCTTCAGATTCGCGCCTGCATGTCAAGATCGAAGATGCAGATTACAACATCTTCCAGTTGCAGAATGATGTGCTGCCTCGACCAGCCACCGCAAATGCAACTGCCTCAAGTGCGCTGCTGCAGTTCGGTTTGACAAAAGACCCCTTCTCCTTCAACGTCACGCGGGCCAGCACAGGCGAGGTCCTCTTCGACACGTCTGCGGCTGCCCTGATCTTCGAATCACAATATGTCCGGCTCCGGACGCGTCTTCCCAACAATCCAAACCTGTATGGTCTGGGCGAGCACTCGGATGATTTCCGCCTGCAGACGTCGGCCTACCAGCGGACCATGTGGAACGCTGAGTCGCCCTTTATCCCGCGCGGACAGAACCTGTACGGCAGCCATCCCGTCTACTTTGACCACCGCACCGATGGCACGACGCACGGCGTGTTCCTGCTGAGTGCGAGCGGCATGGACATCAACATCGACACCAACACTACCACTAACGAATCGTACCTGGAGTACAACACCATCGGCGGCGTGTTGGATTTCTACTTCCTCGCTGGGCCGGAGCCAGCTGCTGTCAGCCGACAGTATGCCGAGGTCGTCGGGCTCCCCGCGATGATGCCGTACTGGAGTCTGGGCTTCCACCAGTGCAAGTACGGATGGCCCAGCGTCGACTACGTGTCTCAGGTTGTCGCCAATTACTCAGCCGCCAACATCCCCCTGGAGACGGTCTGGAGCGACATCGACCACATGGACGCCCACCAGGACTTCACCACCGACCCGGTCAATTACCCCCTGGACAAGATGCAGGCGCTGATCAGCCAGCTGCACGGAAACGACCAGCACTTTGTCATGATTCTCGACCCCGGGATTCATTACGATGGCAACTACAGCACCTATGTCCGTGGCATACAAAAGGACGTGTTCCTCAAGGCAGCCGACGGATCTCCGTACCGCGGCCAACAGTGGGCCGGCACGGTGGTCTGGCCGGACTGGTTCGCCGGCGGTACGCAGGACTGGTGGACCGCTGAGATCAATACCTTTTTCGATCCGCATTCAGGTCTGGACGTCGACGGGTTGTGGACGGACATGGACGAGGCGAGCAACATGTGCCCGGACACCACGTGCGATCCTCCCGGCGCAGCGCCGTTTTCCGGCCGAGCCGCCACGGCGGTTCCTGCCCCGTCCGGCTCGGAGAAGGGTCTGTCTGGACGAAACTTGTTCTCGCCGGGGTACAAGATCAACAACCACCGGGGCGATATCTCCGACTACACGCTGTGGACAAACATCACCAACGCGGACGGCACAGTCCAGTACGACACGCACAACGTGTACGGGGCGATGATGGCCGGCGCTACCCGCGCCGCCCTGCTGGCCAGAAGTCCTAGGAAACGTCCCTTCGTGCTGACGAGGTCGACCTTTTCCGGGGCCGGAAGGATGGCGGCGCACTGGTTCGGGGACAACGACTCGGACTGGGACGACTACCGCATCACCATCAAGCAGATGCTCGCGTTCGCCAGCATGCACGCGATGCCCATGGTGGGCAGCGACGTGTGCGGGTTCAACGGCCAGGCGCAGGAGCACATGTGCGCGAGGTGGGCCACGCTCGGCGCGTTCCAGCCGTTCTATCGGAACCACGCGGACATCTCCGCGACGCCGCAGGAGTTCTACCGCTGGGCGTCGGTGGCAGACGCCGCCCGCAGGGCCATAGATGCGAGATACAGGCTGCTCGACTACATGTACACCGCGTTGTGGAAGGCAAGCACGGGTGGAGACCCGATGGTCAATCCGCTGTGGTTCGCCTTCCCGCACGATGCGAACACGTTTGGCATACAGACGCAGTGGCTACTGGGCGAGGGGCTGCTGGTGAGCCCGGTCATCGATGATGAAGCCACGAGCGTGGACATTTATCTTGCGGACGAAATGTGGTATGATTTCTGGACCCATGAGGCGGTGAGAGGAAATGGGTCGACGGTGACGGTCAGCGATGTTGGGTGGTCGGATATTCCGGTGCACATCAAGGGTGGGGCCATCTTGCCACTGCGCGTGAAATCGGGGAACACGACGGCCGAGGTGAGGAAGCAGGATTTTACGATACTGGTCGCACCGGATGTCAACAATCGTGCGCAGGGGAGCTTGTATCTGGACGACGGGGAGAGCTTATACGTTGACCAGATGTCGGACATCACCTTCTCCTGGGACGGCAGGAATTTCAAGGCGAACGGCACGTTTGGGTACAACACCGATGTGGTCGTTGAAAGTGTGGTGGTGCTAGGTAGTGGTAACGGCACAGAGCACAAGGGACCGTGGCCGCTTACGGAGGGTTTTGAGTTTGTCTGTACTTAGAGTCTCTTTTTAAGTAGGTACGTAGGTATCTGATGCCGTGCGTTCTTGTCTAGGTAAGGTAGTAACATACTATTTAGCGTAATGTGCTTCGAGCGGATTAGATGCACAATCAGGCTGTGCATAAACAAACTCGATAAGGATGATACATTTGCTTACGTAGGTGTGTTTGTGGTTGTTTGTTTAACGAGATTAGAGTCTGGCAAGTACGTGCATGTTCACGTGCTGTCTTTCCTTCTGATCTTGAGTGTGATGTGTTCTAAAATAATGCGGACAAGAGAGTGTAATACATTTGAAAAAGCTGCGTCAGGTGTGTTCACATGTCGTGATTTATCCTGTTTACTTATTTTTCGACTTGAGATCCATTTCTTCTTATAAAAAGACACTTTCTACCCATCCATCCGACCAGCTTGATCATCTCCTCAAGGGTTATGATTCAATTACAGCTGTCACACTTGTTGGCCAGACTGGGTGACTGGGCCCCTGACGCTACAGGTCCATTGTCACGGACAAACGTTTGTAAATTGTCCGGAAGGGCTTCTCTCAACGACGCCTCTTTCAAGCCCCCTTTTGTCCCTACATTTATTTATCCTGTGTACCATTTTGTACACTGCTACATCTTGGATTGACAACTCATCAGGGTCCTTTATCCACCGGTTGACAAGCAAAAGGGTCTCAAAGCACTGAGAACCAACTAGATTTGCCTCATGATGATTTCGAGGATTTTGTCAAGTAATTGCTCCGTACATTTCAAGATTATTACACACATTCCCCTGAACTTAACATCTATAAAAAGTACAACCTAGGTACCTACTCTCTTCCCCTATAAAACTCTTGGCATCATTTTCAGCCCCCCCCCCGGGCCCTTGTGCGTGTTATTACTGCATAGTCCCCAACTCAGCCCGATTCCCCGCCGAGCCGACCGGATTATGCGCGGGTGCCTCGACAGGATATTGCTGCACCACCCCACCCCCTCCTTGAACAATAATATCCTTATCCGGCGACGCAGTCATGCCTGTGCCAGTGGGTGAGTGGAACGGACCGCTGTACGCACCCGGACTGTGGTGCTGTTGGCCGTGGCCATGAGCTGCGTATGAATCCGGGCTGGTACCTGGATAATACCCCCCTGCTCCTGCTCCTCCTCCTCCTCCTGCCACACTTGGACCATACCCCCATTGTCCCTGCGCCGGCACCTCTGCCATTATCGGTGCCTGACCCCCACCTCCACCTCCACCATAACCACCTGTCGGGGGTGCAGCACCAGCACCAGCGGCAGCAGCGTTGGCGCGACTTGTCCGCCGGTGGATGTAGAAGATGCCGAGCGCAGCGAACGCTATAACAGCCACCCCGCCCACCACTCCCCCGACAATCGCGCCTATCGGTGCTGGTGTGGGTTCTGGACTTGCGGTGGAAGAAGTTGGTCCGGGCACGGGTGTGGTCGTTGATGGAGTGGTTGTTGGGGATGTAGAAGTAGATGTAGACGAAGGTGAGGTGCTGGGTGATGCGGACGGCAAGGTCGATGCGTCGGTGGTCAAAAACGGAGGGTAGTCTTGTAGAATATAAGTGCCGCCCTGGTTTGGCGGCTCGCAGTCGTACCAGGTAAAGGTTGCCGAGGGGTCTGCTCGCGAGGTGAACAACCCCGTCGCGCATTCTGGGTTCTGCGCACTTGAACTATATACATCTTACGTCAGTGTCCTGAACGATAAAAGGGGGTTAGAAGTGGTTAGGGGGTTGAAGGGGGGCTCACCAGCACGTAGATCCAGGCCCACACGCCCCCGTATACGAGAGGTACGGCACGCAGACGCTGTAGAAGGTCGAGACGCAGGCCGTGGTCGAGCCGCTGCAGCACCCGCGCAGCGTGCCGACGTTGATGCACGACGCGCCGATCTGGTTGCATGTTATCGAGTGCGCTGTCGCACGTTAGTATACGAAAGGGGGCAGGACGAAAGGGGGACAGACATTTGTAGTCCTTCTCCCACCCGCAGTAATCCGTCGGCAGGGCATAGGAATCCTGCCGTCGGAGCAGTTCGAGCGTGTCTACCATGCCAAACTCTGGCCGGCTCGTCGGTCGAGGGGACATGCCCGTCCTTGCAAGGTCCAAATCGTCATTCTTGCTGCCGGTTTCTCGCGGAGCTTGAAAGGTGCTGTCTGTGAATTGGATCCGTGCAGCCAGAGCTGCTGGCACCACCAGTAAACTGAGCTTCCACATTTCCAGCAATCTTCAAAACCCAAGCTATTAATATGTTGTTGTGTTGAGTTCCGAGGGTGATCTCGTTACCGCCCGCTTGGTTCCATCCCTTCAGTAGAAAGAACCAGGAGAAAGCGCGGAGCGAAACCGGACGCAGAGAGAGGGGAACGGCGCTGTCTTAAAGCACCACACACGGGAAATCTTCCCATTCTCGATAGCGATCGGCGGCGCCCAGCTGAAGAATTCTCGCACAACATTGGCTCGAGATGCAAGCCACTTTGGCTGGTCCAGACCACTCACCCAATCAGCCGTCCCCAGAAAGCCACCGGATGCGACAGTCTTCTCGGTGCACCAGTAAAACCAGCTGACAACGCGCAGACGTGGTCCACGTTGAGCTGCAAAGATGGCTGCCCTTGCTTTCAGCCCTCGGTCTTGGCACCAACCAGCGTCGAGCATTCCAGCCCCCAAGTCAAACTATTTGGCACCCACATGGAATGCGGACGACCTGCAAAATATGAGAAGTATTTGTTATTCTGCGCCTCGAAGATGCCGCACCATAGGACCAGATTCATGGTTTATCGCCCTGATGGTCGGAGCAGACGTAAGCAAGACTATGGAGAGCATTGAACCCGATTTTCTGAGTTGCGACCGTTTTGGCAAGTGTGCAAGATGCAGATAGAAATGCCGGTGTGTTTGGCAAGGCCACCAATCAGAGTGCCTCGGGCTCCATACCTTAATCGGTCTTGGCTTCACACTAATTCTGGCATGTCTCCCCTAACCCCTCTTGGCAAGTGCTTGACTCGAGAACCCACTATCCTGGCATCGAAGTCAAAACCCCCACCGATACCTCGCTCAAAGAATAACATGTCAAGCCAGGATACGACCGGGGACACGAGGTCATGCAGCACCTGCGCATGCCGAGGAATGTCCTGAACTCTTTCCACGACACCCCTCTCGAGAAGGAGAGACTGGGCGGTGGAGAGCCATATCTGGCTTTTGGTGGCCGGTAGTTTTTGGAGCACTGCCCTGGAGACGTCTCGTGGGAGTGGAGGCATAGGAGGACCTGTTGCGCCACCGAGGCTGCTGAGACTTGATGCGCCTTCCGCCTTGCCAGAGGTAGTAACAGGACCCTGCCTCATGACGACCCCGTCGTTTCCATGCTTCCCCTGCGGTTCCCCAGTAAGGGTGGCGTCTGCATCGCAGTTGACTTCTGGTCCTGTCGACAATCTTGATATGTGCAGCTGTTTCCTCAGGAGAGCCCGTCGGAGCTCGGTACCAAGTCGGATGGGGATGCGGTCTCCCGAAACACCTTGATACCATTCATCAGCGGCTGCGCATAGCCGCTCATAATCCCCCATGGCTGTCAGTCTCAGCACCTCCCTCAAGCCACCAAGACAGAGGATGGCAACCTGAACCTGCTCGGTCGGCGGGTCCGCGATGTACCCTCTGAGCGGCCGCTCAAACTTCCCCAGATATGAAGGCGGCCGCAGCCTGCGACATAAGAAAGTGACCATGACGGGAAAGAACTGGTGAACTTTCAACAACGTCCGGTTATCGTAGCGGGCTATGACTCGACGCTCAAATTCGACATGATCCACAGCCCGACCGACCACGAGCTGTTCTCTGTAGGACTCGAGGAAATGGAAGATTGTGAGTAGGAGTGGGAGGAGACGGCGCCTCAGCAACATCTCGGAGTGTCGGAAACTCTGGCGCTGACGTGGCGTCCTCCTCAAAAACATATCTCTAGTGATCCATTCCGTCATGGCATCCGACAGCCTCAACGCGACTGAGAATCGATGCCAGAGCGCCGAGATATAGCGCAGATTCACTGGCATCTCCGACGTTGCGGGGAATAGTCTGATTGCGTAGGACGGGATATGACCTTCTTCCAGGCAGGATCTGGATATGAGAAATTCGTGGGAGGTGATGAGATTGTTCCACTGCCTCGACACAAGTCGAAGTCCTACAATTTCGGGAGGAGTGAGATTGCCGAGAATCTGTGCTTGCAACTCGACTGGGAGCAGGAAGAACAGTTCTTGAAGTGAGCTGCTTTTTTTATCAGTGTTGGTCGTCGAGGCAGGATCATAGATTGCTCACCTTCTCGAGTCTTTAGACGGTCCGCGCGTTTCTGTCTTTTGTCTCCGTCGGAGCATCATGTACTGGAGAATCCTCTGGCCCGGTCTTTCATCGGTCGCTTGATGTGGCTCCACGGCACAACTACCCGTATCCGTCGAGCCACTGCTTGTTAGAGGCAGCGATGCTGCATCACGATGGAGGGGGCCGTGAGATGGACCAGCACTCCCCTTGTTGCGAGACAGCTCGGCAAGTCGTCGAAAGTACTCGGCTGACGCAAACTGGGGGCTGTGGTCGAGCTCGTCAAAATATTTCTTGGACGCAAACTGGACAAACTGCCAGGGGCTGTACTGGTCTGGCGAGCCTTTTTGCTTGCGTGCCCTGCCCTCAGAGCTCTCACGAGGAGACTTTGCCTCTTCAGCATCACGAGTGAGCCTGACTTTGAGGCCTGATGTGGCTTCGATATGGTCAACGACCTGCTTTGCCGACACAATGTAGGCAAGGCCCGTCCCGGCCACTCCGGCGACAATGTGGCCGTAGAGGTGACCGTTCAGCCGGTCCACAACTGCCGCGCCACAATCTCCCTGCGCAAGTTGCCCTTCCAGCGTGACTGGGTAGACCTCTTGAAAGCCGCGCGATCCGGGGAATCGGACGAAGGACGCGGCTGGAGACAGGGTACCGCAGAGGTATCCTGAAGATGAAGTCACAGTGGCCACGCGGACGTCGTGTGGAGCGATATCCCATACTGCCGTCACAAACAGCCAGGTCTGGGTGACGTTTTCAGAAGCCGGCAACTTGTTGACTGCCAGGCTGTAAGGCTCTTCCAGCTCGACCAGGGCGGAGTCAAGCTCGGAAGTGCCGGGGAAGTCGTTCAGCTCACGTTTTCCGATTTTGACAATGCTCGGCAAGGTCGCCTTGTGAATTGCGTAGTTGGAAGGTTTCCTTCGCAAAGAGAACATAGCAGTGTCCTGGGCAGTCAGAGAGGGCTCGAATGACTGCATCGGAACATGTGTTGAAGCCTCTACCTCCTCACCGATTGCCGCTTCGACACCCTCGGCTCCCGGTGCCGGCCCTTGAGAACTGTTGGGCTGCTGCTGGTTAGCCGGGAGTGATAGCTCATTTTCGTCATCTTCAATGTCTCCCATGCTCTCGAAGAACACCTCGTCGAGGCTTGTCGATGACTGAGGAGCTGGCGAGAGCTCGGCTCTGCTGAAGGCATGGTCTGCTGTCATCTGATAGATGCGGTCGCCGATGTGGCATATGACTCCGCCAGTAGCCGGTCGAAGAGAACCATCTTCATTCTGTATGAAGAAACGACGCCCAAAAGCCCGGGAATTGTCGGCTGAGGTCGAGAAGACCGTTTTCTCGCCTTGAGGTGTGGGGATGCGCAGTGGGGTAGAATCTGGCACATCGCTAGTAGCAAGTCGGTGTATATGCAGTGGCATATGTCCCAAATCAATGGAAGGGTGGTCATCCATGATTCCGCTCCCTTCCAGGGCGGCCAGAGCACGTCTCCGCGTATCGAGATCATTGGACCGGAAGATGACCTTTGGCGCTGCCGTGCTCCTCTCCACGCCGAACATGTAGAGGTGCACAGTGAGATCCCATTCGTAGTTGGCATTTGTGCTTTCGTAATGGTCTGCGATGTACGTTCGTATCTGCTGTCCTAGCCCCCTGTCTTTCCGCCATATCTCGGCAGCGGGTCCCGTCACCTCCCAGTACATGTACTCCTGCCCATCTTTGCCCGGAATCTTGCCTCTATAGGTACCGATAGACGCCTCCGCATTCGGCCATTGCGGTCTTTTTCGAGACCGTCGGAAAAGCCGTGTAATCCGGTCAAATGTTCTGGCGATGCGAACCATCTTCGATGTTGGTTTTGGCGAGGGAAGCGATGGTGCCGACAGAACAAGTCATCTTGGTTCAATTAGAAAACCCACCACGTTCCGAGACTTTGCCCAAAGTCTGTTTTGGTGTAGGCGTCACTATTGAAGTAAGATAACCTTTCCCAGGTCAGCGACAGCCAGATATCGCTGATTTGTCGTCGGCTGCATGCGCTAGCGTCAGCACACTTGATGCGATAAATGGGCAGGTGGCAGGTTCTTTCGGCCCTTCTCCCGAGAACAGGGGGCGCCTAGAAGTCTAAGCCGCGAACTGTCGTGTCCACTGTCTGCATGGTGCCGCGGGGCAAAACGCAGTCTTTGGAAACGGTACAGTCCCCTCAAGAATGTTTGACAACCATCCTATACTTTACAGTAAAGCTTGCAATCTTGGCAATGCAGGCACAAATGCAGGTTGGTGATGCGGGTTGGTGACCAAATGCAGGTGGAAATATGGGATGCGTCGGTGCGCGGAGGAGGGATCTGATGTGGCGCATCATGACACATTCCCTATTGGACGGTGTAGTCTTCAGCGTGCATCAAGATCTTGCCGTTCGGGCCTTTAGCCTCAGCAGGAGACGACAGAGGAATTGAGGCTGTCGGCAGCAGCAGATGCTTTGTGATCGTGATTGGTGACAACTAAAAAAAAAATTGCAGACTAATATCAGCCACCATTGGAAGTTTGCGAACCGAAGAAAGGGCCGAAGAAGCGTGGCGTGGCAACGGCGAACGATCAAAAAACGCCTTGTCGTATGTCAGAGAGACAGGGGAGGCGCGCCTGGGATGATGCGGTGTGTTTGATAGGAAGGTGCGACCAAATAGGACGGTGACGAATGAACACTTGCAGACTCTTGTGTATTAAGACACCACAACACCCAGGTATGAAAACACCATGCCTTCTGATTTTTTTCGACATAACGAGCTTTTGTCCATGATCCCACATGACATACGCACCAAATATCTAATTGTCACGCAGAAGCGGGAGCTGCAAAGTAGACTTGCTGTGAGAAGAGCGCTTCGGAAGTATTGATCAGAGTTCCTTGATTGATACAAAAG
>MU854070.1:0-23302 GCA_033297225.1 Diplogelasinospora grovesii | reverse complement strand
AAGCCATGGAAGCCATGGAAGCCACTGAAGTCATGGAATGGGCGCTCAGCGCAGGAGATAGGGAGCGCCCGGGAGCTAGAGAAGTTTAATTGGCCAGTTAGCCCAAAGGCCCACAAATGTAGATGAATGATGATCCGTTGATAGAACGGCTGTTCCGAAGCTCCCTCCCATATAGACTACGTAGGCCAGCAATTAGCCAGCTAGAAGATAGAACACAAGCAAGATACTACTTTTGACTTCAATTGAATGTATGCAAGTAAGCTGTGACTTCCAACAGTTATAAGCCCGGCTCGCAGACGACTTCCCCTACGTTAACACCACTGTCTACCACTTATAAGCACCTAACAACACCAAAACAACCATGTTAACAAATGACAAGAAGATCTTCCTCGCTAGCTCTAAAGACTAAGAAGACTGGAACGACGAGTTTAAAACTAAGGTAGACGCAGCTTAACTATGGGATAAGATCAATCCCGAAACCTACGACCAAGAGGAATTCCTCACTAAGCCTTAGAGACTATAAGTAAGCGTATACGAAAAGAGGAAGGAACTCGGACCACCGAACAAACTACAGAGCATTATAAAGCTCTCGTTTAAAGGACGAGCAAACTATTAAGTGGCGCTCTCGCTTTATAAATAAGACTAAGCCGACTATAATAAAGAGACTAATAGGATTAAAGCCTTTAAGAACTAGATTATGATAATAATTAGCTTACATCTCGTTAGAACCTTATATCTTATTAGAACCAGTATTAAAGAATAGTATAATAGCTTAAAGCTTTAAGTAAAAAGGACGGAAGCAGAAGAAAAGATGTCTGCTCGAAGCAATTATTAATAAGTAGTTAAACTGCTTATAAAGCTGCCTCGTGATATAAGCAAGTGGATTTTAAACTGGGAGCAGGCATTCTGTAAAGCAAGGCAGAATGTTATGCTTAAGGTTTAAAATATAAAAGACTAGTTTAACGACTTTAAAAAGGCGATTAAAGGATTAGACCTAAAGTAGAAGTACTGGATTTAGGCTTTTAATATAATACACTGCGTGAAGATCGAGAGAGGCACTCTTAACTACCGCGAACTTACTAACGCAGTTAATAAGCAGTTACTTATTATAAATAATAATAATAAGATTAAACTTAAAGTTAGAAAAGGCTCCTTCCATAATCGCTAGCGACAAGATGATGAGAGCGAGGGAGAAGACTATAGAAAGAAGAGAAGTAATAAAAGGAAGCATTTACCAGGCGAGAAGTTTAAGGATAAGCTTAAGTGCAGTGCGTGTAAGCTACCTTACCATACGCTAAAAAGGTGCTATTATATATTCTTTAAGCTGGCCTTAAACTGGTTTAAACCCTTTAAAAGGATATAAAAATAAGCAGACAAGGTCCTTAAGGAGGATAAAAAGCTAAAGAAGGAGATTAAGGAGCTAAGGAAATAGAAAAAGATAAAGAAAGAGGATCTTATAAGCTCGACCGATGATTTAAGGTAGAAAGAGCACTCTTTAAAGCGCTCTTAACTACTTAAGAGGATAGTAGAGATTAAGGCAAGCTTTATAATTATAAAGGGAGCAGCGTTTATAACTTAATCTTACCCTCTTATATACTTAGTAATACTTAACTTTAAATCCACCCTCCACATCTTTAATTAAATAAGCCGCTTCCTAAAGTTTAAAAGAGCGGCGCTAAGTAACTACATTTAAGTAAGTGATCATTAAATATTAATTTAAGAATATAACGAAGTGGATATTAAGGTTTAAACGCTAGCTGGAAGAAAAAGACTTTTACGCTTATATAACGTAGCGTACTATGAAGAAATTGCTTATAACCTAGTTTCTTTACGAAAGCTACGTAAAAAAGGGTTCTATTAAGATAATAAATTAAATCTCACGCTCTTAAAATGATTAAACGGATTAATCTTATGCGCCTTAACCGAATAATACGGCTAATTTATAATAAAGTACATCTTAAAAGATGTTAATAAAGTAACCTTTTACGCACGTAAGAATCAATTTAACACATGGACTAAGAGAAGGCTTGTAGAAGCAGATACGCTTAAATGGCACCTCCGTCTTAGTCACTTAGGTTTAAAAGCTCTCGAGCACCTTGTTAATAGCTCTTAAGGAGTGCGAATTAAGGGCATCATAATGGCAGAATGTAACGCTTGCGTATAAGGAAAAATAAAGCGTTAAATAAAGCATTACCTTAAAGAGCTACGTGAGGGAGCAGGAGAAAGACTAACGATCGATTTCTACGATTATGAAGAAGATTAGGAAGGCTATTTTAGCTAAATGCTAATAACATGTCGCATAACTGGCTATATGTAGGACTTTTACTTAAAAGACCGAACTGCAGCATTAATCATCACCGCGTTAAAAATCCTGTTAAGCCTATTAAAACGTTAATATGGGATTAAAGTTAAAGTTATCGAATGTAATAACGAAATGGTCACTATTAAACTTAAAGTGAAACACTTTATTAAGCTTTAAAGCATTAGAATCAAGCCTTTACCTCCTTATATGCAGGCGCTAAATAGCGGCGTTAAACGCTTAAGGGGTGTGGTAATAAATAAGATACGCTTAATGAGAGTAAGAGCAAAGCTCTTAAGCTAACTTTAAAGAGAGATATTAAGAACTGCGGTATATTTATTAAACCATATACTAAGATATAAGAACGGATGGAAAACTCCATTCGAAAGCTTTTACTTAAAGGATAGGGAGTAAAGGAAGTTATCTTAAGCCCACTTATAAACATTTAGCTATAAAGCTTACGCCCTTACCACGGAAGCTATAAAGCGGGAAAACCGTAAATAACGCATGAATCTTAAGGCTTAAATCAGCTATTTAATTAGCTACAATTCGACGAACGTTTACCGCATTTAGAATCTAGCGCTTAATAAGGTCGTGGTTATAAGAGACGTGATTATCGATGAGAAAAGCTTCTTTAACGAGAACCTTTAGAAAATGCGAGACGATATTTAGTAAGTTGATTTAAAAGCCTTAGCCGAATGGCTTTAATAGAACGGAGAGTAAGAAAACTAAGATAAGTAAGTTTAACTGTTAAAGGAAGATTTTTAAGAAGTAAGAGACTTAAAAGACTTTATAAAAAGCGAATTTAAAGCATAAGAAGCGATTAAGAATATTAATGCTAAACTGTAAGAAGCAGTTAATTAAGGCTTTAAGGATTAGTTAAGGTCGAAAGAGTATATAAAGGCTAGATTTAAGCTTCTTCCTACTCCACCACCCTTACTATTAGCAGCAATGCTGGTAGCTATAATAACTTGGTTAAAGAAGCCGCCCTTTTTAAACCCTAAAGGACGCTTTATAGAAAAGAAAGAAGTAATGGATTAATTAAAGTGGGAAAAAGGGAAATAAACTTTAATACCTTAACTAAGCATAAGCTAATTAAGGTTATAAGAAAAGACGATACTTTAACTGAGCCGTAACGTAAGCTAATTAAGGTTAAAGGTTCTTAATAATAATATTAAGAGAATACAGTTAAGCGTAAGCTAATTAAGGCTAGAAATGAGCACTAAGAGCTAACTGGGCGTAAGCTAACTAAGGTTAGAGTATACCTTAGCTGCTTTAAAGATACATTACACGGAATGCTAGTAGGGCGCTTTCTTCGTAAGGACCTAAGCAGGAAAGGTAGTTAATTTAAGATAAAAGGTCTTTATAAAAGCTATCATGGAAAGGTTATTAAGGAAGCTTCAGTTATTATATCGTAAAGACCTCCTACCACCTTTAAAGAGCTATAAAGAGCTTAAGAACCACCCTTTAAGAAGACTGTTTAAAGAAGTAGAGAAAGTATATTTATAAAGCTATAAGGATATAAAGTCTTAAGTGGAAATTAGTTTTAAAGACCTAAGCACTAAAGGATAAAAGATCTTAAATTAAAAGTAGGTATACGTGTATAAATTTAATAAGCATAACAGGTTTAATAAGGCTAAAGCGAGGCTTATTATAAGAGGTGACTAGTAGCTTCTCGATCCTTACGTAAGCAGTTACGCAGCGACCTTAATAGGAAGGTCCTTTCGAACGCTAATCACTATTACCGCTCGATACGATCTCGAGCTACTATAATATAACGCAGTAAACGCGTTCGTAAACGCAGAGCTCGATAAAGAGGTATTTATAAAGATGCCTCCCGGCCATCGAAAGGCTGGAACAATACTTAGGTTAAGGAAGGCGCTATATAGTTTACAGCGGTCACTATTATTTTAACAGTGATCCCTCACTTAAACCCTATGCAAACTCGGTTTTTAACTGATACTATATAAACCTTATTATTTCAGTAAGGATAGAGTGCTCCTTTTCTTTTACGTTAACGATATAACCCTCGCGTTCCACGAGAAAGATCGATCTAAAGCCCTCTTCCTAATTAAATAACTGAAGCAAAGCTATAAGCTTACTGGAGGAAAAGAACTATAGTGGTTTTTAAGCATTAATATGCTTAGAAATAGAGAAAAGAAGCTTATCTAACTATCCTAATTATCCTACATCGAGAAGATCGCTAATCTACCGTAAATAAAGCAGGCAGTAAGCACCCTAATAGCTAAAGAAGAGCTCCTCCCTTTCGAAGGCTTAGCTAATAAGACCGACATCATTACGTACCTGCGGAAAGTGGGTTCCCTACTATACGCAGCAGTGATCACACGGCCCGACGTTGCCTTCGCAGTTTCAAGGTTAGCACGCTACGCAACCAATCCTGGACCTAAATACCAGGCCGCGGCAGATAAGGTGCTCCTATACTTACAGGAAACGAGGTATCTAGCGCTCCAATACGGCGGAGAAGATGATTTCCGAGTCGCTAGTAACGCTTCATTTGCTGATAATACAGATGATCGAAAGAGCTCTTAAGCCTACGTAATGAAGCTGTTTAAAGGGATAATTAAATGGAGAGCTAATAAGCAAGACACGGTTACAACGTTAACAACAGAGGCTGAACTACTAGCCCTGTCACAAGCCGCGAAGGAAGCTCTCTTTGTAAGCAGATTGCTTAAGGAACTGGGAGTTGAAATCGACGCGTGCATATAAATAAAGTGTGATAACTCATAAACCATCAGGCTGGTGCACGCAGAGATCGCTACCCTTAAGACTAACCTGCGGCACGTAGATATTCACAACCATTAGTTACGCTAGGAAGTCTAAAGAGGAAACATCACAGTCTGTTACACTAAAAGCGCCGAGATGATAGCAGATGGAATGACTAAAGCGCTGCTAAAGGGAGCATGGGAAAGCTTCCTGGAGCAGATGAACTTAAGGAATATCGAAGAAAGGATCACCGAGCGACGGAAAGAAGTCCTTAGCGAAGCAGAAGATATCGTGGTTGACGAAGACTACGAAGACTGGGAATAGCCTCACATATCTGGTTCAGGCGCGCCCTGCAGGCTCACCTAAGGGGGTGTATTGGATTGACTAGAGTAAGCAGTGAGGCGCCCAGGAAAGGAAGACCCCTTAACTGCGTGGAAGCAGTGAATCTGGCTAACAGGAAGCCATGGAAGCCATGAAAGCCATAGAAGCTATGGAAGCCACTGAAGTCATGGAATGAGTGCTCAGCGCAGGAGATAGGGAGCGCCTGGGAGCTAGAGAAGTCTAATTGGCCGGTTGGCCCGAAGGCCCATAAATGTAGATGAATGATGATCCGTTAATAGAACGGCTATTCCAAAGCTCCCTCCCATATAGACTGCGCAAGCCAGCAATTAGCCAGCTAGAAGACAAAACATAAGAAAGACACTACTTTTAACCTTAATTGAACGTGTGTAAGTAAGCCGTGACTTCTAACAGTATGTGGTAGGTAAAGACTTATATATTTTAATGGTTAAGCTACATTACTTAGAAGGATATATGGTTCTTTATATATTAAAAGCCGTAGATTCTATAAGCTTCCATTTAGCCCGCTATTAACGTGTCCTTAGCCGATCGGTAACGTGTAATGGCGATCATTAACGTATAGATTTAGCCACGTATAGTTAATCATGTATGTAGCCGATCATTAATATATGGACTTATCTACATATAGTTTATGTTAATGTATAAACTTATAGTAATTACGTATAGACTACAGTCCATGCATAATTTATAATAAAAAGGATATTAAATCCGAGCATTAGTTAATAAAAGGTTATAATTAAACTTAATCTTACCGGAGGTTATTAATAAACTACGGATACTTTAAGAAGAAAAGAAGTAACTGGTAGTGATTAAGGGACTATTCGACATATAATAAGCTAAAAGAGTAATGGTACTATTAAACATTTAAGTTAAAAGAAAGACTATAAAAACGACCTTCGACATTATAGATATAAGGCTAAGTAAGGATATGATTTTAAGGCGCTTATAGTATAAGGAGTATAATTTAAACATTAGTTAAAAAAGCGGTAGCTACTTATAACCGAAATAATGGGAGCACCTAACCATTAAGAAAGAAGATTTATTAAGAAGCTAAAATGTTAAAATAACGCTGGCACGAGAATTATTAAAAGAAAATGGTGAAGTTAATATATACTTTATAAAAAAGAGTAAGCATTTAATATATTAAGGATGGGTTATATAAGTGGAAGCTATAAATACTATTATAACATTTAATAAGTTTATATATTATTAATAGAATGGGGAGATTAAAAAGAATAATATATTAACGGAGTATTAAGGTTACTTAACATTCGAAAGTAAGTATTTAAAAGGACTATTAAAGAGAGGTCCATGGGATTATGAAATTAAGCTTAAGGAAGGAGTATAATTATAACTCTTTAAAGTGTATTATAATAATGCACGGTAAAATGAGGTGTTAAGGAAATACTTAAAAGAAAACTTAAAAAAAAGGCACATTAAGGAATCGACATTATTAATAAAATACTTAATATTATTTGTTTTAAAAAAGGATGGGAAGCTTTATATATATGTAAATTATCGATAATTAAATAATTAAATGGTATAGAATCATTATTTATTACTATTAATCTCGCATTTAAAGGACTAATTAACTAAAGCGAGGTACTTTATATAGTTAAACCTTCTTATCGCTTATGCTTATATTCATATTAAAGAGGGCGACGAATAAAAGACCGCATTTTGCATACTTTATAAACATTAGAAATACCTCGTAATGCTGTTCAGACTAATGAATATGCTTACTACGTTTTAAGTCGTTATTAATTATACGATATGACTATATTTAAATAGGATAATAATATGTTATCTTAACGATATTTTTATTTTTTCGAGAACGTTAAAAAAATATAAAAAGCATATAAAAGAAGTGCTCGATACGTTATAATAATATAACTTATTAATAAATAAAGAGAAGAGCGAGTTTTACATATAAAAGACTATATTCTTAAGATACTTAATATTATTAAGATAAGTTAAGATAAAACTAAAAAAAATAAAGGTAGTACGGAACTAACTAATGCTTATAAACATTATGAAAGTATAAGTTATCATTAAATTTATAAACTTTTATCAAATGTTTATTAAAGATTTTAAAGAAGTAATATAACCATTATATGATTTAATTAAAAAGGACATGAAATTTTATTAAGAAAAGGATTAAGAACGAGCATTTTAATAGCTTAAGGAACTTATTATAAGTGACTTTATACTAAAACTACTTAACTTAACGAAACCATTTAAAGTTAAGACCGATATATTAAATTTTATAATTGGAGGACAATTTAATTAAAGGGATGATTAAAAGAAGCAACACCTTATTACGTTCTTCTTAAAAGCTTTATTAAAACTAACACTTAACTACTTAGTTTATAATAAGGAACTTATAGCTATAGTTAAGGCATTTAAAGAATGAACACTGTACTTAAATAAAACTACGTACTTAAGATAAGTATATATAGATTATAAGAACTTACGGTATTAAATAAGCTTATAAAACTTAAATAGGAGATAAGTAAGGTAAGTAAAGTTTATAATAAACTTTAATTTCGAAATACATTACGTTAAGGGATCGGAAAACGCGAGGGTAAACATATTAAGCTAACGAGCAGACTATAAGAAAAGTAGAAAGAAAGAGATATTACTAATCTTAAAGGAGCGAGAGGACGGATCGTTCTGGTATTAACTACGAATTAATAAAGACTACTTCGCGGTAAAATTACTATAAGCTTAATTAAAGAGCTGTACTATATATCGAAAGTAATAACTTAACTTTAAAAAGTATTAAAGAGAACTTAATAAAGAGATATAAGCTGAATAAGAGGAAGGTAAAAAAGAAAAAGGAGTATACTTATAATAATAGAAGCTATAGTATAAAGGGAAGATGTATATATGATTAAAGTAATGAACTAAAGTTATATAGTAAATTTACGAGTTATCGTTAAAAGAATACTTCGGAATAAGATGTATTATTCATTAAATGTAATGATACTTTAATTAATTAAAGCTAAAGGAAAGCGTAAAAGAGACGTTAAAAGGGTACGACTTATATAATAAGGTTAAAGCTATAAAGCATTAATCATATAGGTTAGTAAAGCTATTACGGATAATAAAAAGAGCATAAGGATTAATTATTATAAACTTTATTACTAAGCTACTACCGTTAAAGGACTTAATAATGAAAGTGATATATAATAATATTTAAGTGGTAATGGAAAAATTAATTAAGTAAGGAACCTTTTTATTATATTAAAAGTTAATTATTATGGAGTAAATAACGTTTGTCTTTATAAGAAAAATAATAAGCTAATATAAATGGCTGGATGAAATCATTACTAATGAAGATATAACGTTTATATTTAAGTTTTAATAAGCATTAATAAAAAGAATAATGGTAAAAAGTAAGCTTTTAATTATATATTACTTATAAATGGATAAGTAAATGGAATAAATAAATTAAGTGTTAAAAATATACTTAAAGGCATATGTTAACTATAAGTAAAACAACTAAGTAAAGCAGCTATTATATTTAACATATAATATGATAAGGATAGAGATAATGAAAATGATATTATTCTTTATAAATTACAAGTATAAGGTAAACTTACGTTAAAGACTAAACGTTTATATATTATAAGCAGCTATTAAAGTTAAAAAACTAACTTTATTATATGAAAATTTAAAAGTTAAATTAAAGTTTATTCGATATAAAATAAAGGATTATATAAACTAAAAGCGCGTTAGAGAATTACCATTAAAGGAAGGAGATAAAGTTTATTTCATTAAAAGGAATTTAAAAATAAAGCGATTAAGTGATAAATTAGATTTTAAGAAAATCGGACCATTTAAAATTAGTAAAAAGATTATGACATTAAATTATAAGTTGAACTTATTATTTATTATAAGGTTAAGGAGCAAGGTTTTTTATATATCACTATTAAAACTAGCATTAAAGAACGTTAAATTAAAATAATATATAAAAGTGGAAGCTAAGGAAAAGGAGTTCGATATAAAGAGCATTTTAAATTTAAAAGAAATAGTAAAAGGAGTAAAGTACTTAATTAAGTAGGAAGGATATGGGCATAAAAAAAATACATAAGAATTTATAAAGTACTTATAAGGTTATTAACGGGAGCTTTAACGCTTTTATTAGTAAAATTTAAACCACTTAAAGGACCAGTGAAGATTACGTCTTAAGTAATTACGTTAAACACGCTGAGAGACTAAGCGTCGAAGGTAGCAGCTTACCTCGCGATAATAACCTTATCTTCGGCCTCCATCTTATTTAAGAAAGCTAAATTACGGCGGGTTATTTTATTATCGTAAGTTATAAAGAATAATTTTTAACGAGGTAAGCGGTTTAAGTGGGAGAGAGATTCGTCGAGCTTTAATTAAACCTCCGTTACCTTTTATTAAATCTCCGTAAAGTTCTTACATTCGACGCGAAGCTGCCTTTTAACGTTTTATTCTGCCTTATTTAAATGCTTTAATTTAATAATAATATGAGCGATTAAAGAATGTTAGTATAAAGAGGAGGGAAGAAGCGAGGGAGTTTAGGCTATGAATGAGAAGAAACTAGGATTTTAAAACCATTATAAGAATGATTACAGCAGACATACTCACCGTAATGGCGGGAATGATTAAGCATCTTATATATAAGAGAGTGTTTATAATAATAAGAGTACAGTATAACTTCGAAACTAAAGGAGTCGATAAATATAGATAAAAGCGATCGTTTAAAGGTTTTCTTTTATATAAATTTCATAATGTACAAGTTATTTATTCTATTCGATATCTTATTAATAAGCGTAAGCTATTATAAAAGGAAAGAAGGAAATAAAAAAGAGCTTATTAAGCGTAAAGAGGTTAAGATAGCTATTAGTTAACACTTATAGGTCTTTAGGATAAAGTTTATAAAAGAAGAGCATTATATTACGAATTTAAAAGAGTTAATAGCTGATAAGTAACTAACGATAAGACGATAAGACTAAGAGGGACTAACGGCTAAGTGGGAGCTAAAAAAGGTAGCATAAGGTAATAGAAACTAATGAGGCTTATCCTCGTTAAGGTAAACTAATTAATAAAGGATCATTAAGCTTATGGTAAGCTAAGGTGATTTAAAGTGATCTTAATAATAAAGGATCATTAAGCTTATAATAAGTTAAGGTGATTTAAAGTAATCTTAATAGTAAAGGATCACTAAGCTTATAATAAGCTAAGGTGATTTAAAGTGATTTAAGAAGTATATATATGATGGTCGTAACTACAACTTAAATAGTTCTCTTTATTATAATAGTAATTAATATAAGTACTTAAGTTATTTTATAGTCTTATATTTAAACCTAAGTGCAACCATAATGCTAAAGCCTCACTTATTAACCTCATTAAAGTTCCATTATCTATTCCTTAATAATATAGATATTGGATTATTATATGTTATCTTTAGTCTTAAATATAAAGGTACTATTTACTAACATTTAAATAATAAAATCTCGCGCGCTTAAGTTATAAGTAAAAACACTAGCTTACTCCTTATCTTATTATAGTTTCCTTATTAACTCTTACTTTTAATTAAGTATTAACTTAGCTTATGACTTCTCTTCGAGTATAATAAAAATGATCCTTTCGAATGTAATCTTAGCTTTTTATAATGAACTAAACGTAGTATTATTAATAAGGTAGGCGATATTAATAGTAACGGACTTAATAAGTTACGCCGTAATTATAACGGTGATTAGCCAGCGCTGTTAATGAAGCGGCTACTTTAACTCTTCTTTATCTTCGCCGTTAAATGTTAATTCGAAGTTAAATAGGCCATTTAATAACTTCCAGCGCTAAGACCTATTAGTATTAGAAGGAGCCCGCTAGCTTAATTATACCTTCTTCTCCATATCACTAAACTAGATCTATTAAGAGGGTAGCCCGCGTTAAGTGATTAGCACCTAGCTTCATGGGCCACTAAATGCACGTAATAATGGTGGACCCACTTTATAGTTAATATCTCTTAGCCATAGTTAGGCTTCTATCTTTTATACTTATTATCTCTCTTTTTTAATACAATATATACTATAAGTTTACACACTCTTAGCAATTTATATTACTTATATACCTGCTTTCTTTAATTAATAACTAAGGTTTATATGCTGGGACTAATTATAATATTATTAGCTTTAATATTATGGTGGGGCTATTATAATATAGTTATATATTATTGTTTAATATCATAGCTTTTAACGAGTTCTTAAAGTTAGTTGATAATTAGTATTATATAATCATTAGTCGCTTAATTAAGTAAAAAGATTTATATAAGCTCTTCTCGGTACTTTAAGGGGGTAGTTTTTAACTACTTAATATTAAGTTAATTATTAAGGAAAGAGCTTTAAATATTATTACTAACTATAAAGCGATTAGTTTCTTTATTAAATATAATAGTCGACCTCTTATAAAACTCTACTTAAGTCTTATATACAGCCTTTAAGTTATTAAACTTATTACGTAAGCAGTTTACGCTTTAATCACCCTTAAAAATCTATCATTAAATATATTAAATGCCTTAAATAGATAATTACGTATAAAGTTCAGGTGCTTAAAATCCATCTTATTAGCTTTAATTAGTTTAGTAAGCTTCTTTATGAAAACTTCAGTCTCTTTTAAAGACTAATAGAAACTTATACTTTATTAAAATATATTTACGCTCCTTTAAGTAGATAAAGGTAATGGCGGGATTATAAGTGTAAGCTTCCGTAAGTAAGAAAAGATATTTATATTATTATTATCTAAACTATTATTATTATAAGTAGCCTTTATAACGGCGTTTAAATATGAAGGCAGCGGTAATAAAAAACGTTAATTCTTAACATATTAATCTTCTTAATGGCGTAAACGTAATTATAAAAGCTTAAGATTCTCCGTTAAGCTTTTAAAGCTAAGCAGCTTATTATCACTATTTAATACATTATTGATATTATAACGGGTAGATATAATGATAAAAAAAGGGTCTTAAAAAAAATAATTGTAATATTATTTAACCTTTTACCACTACTTATTACGCATTACTTTTACCACTATTACACTCCCTTTACCTTTTTACTTATCTTTTTACCATTAATATCATTATGTATGAAGATAAAGTTAGACTTCTAACTTTACACCTTATATACTACCCTCTTAACCTTATTAACCTTAGCTTAAAAATAACCTTAAAAAGAAAAAGCAAATATATAATTAATCTTCTACTTATATAGAAAGAAATTAATAAAATAACGTTATAAGCTAAATTCAGGGTAAAGGGGCTAAGTTACATAGATTAGGGCTTATTTAAGTAGTAAAAGTATAAAATTTAATATAAAGGGGCCCTTACCCCTAGTTAATTTAGCTTTATACTATACTCACTATATATATAACTTAACATATTAAGTAATTAAATAGAGCTAATAATGACATTTTTAACGCATAGTACTTATGAGCCACCCATAATCATGCGCACTCTTAAAAGTATCATTATATAAACACTATATTTATAACCTAAAATAGTTACTAAGAAATTAAAGAAAATTTATAAATATAGATGAATGCCTTAAAATATGCTTTACTAACTTTTATTTATTTTTATAGTGATAAGAGTCGTCTTAGGTTCTTAGACCTCATGTGGCATAGGAATTCAGAATGTACCCTTTAAGCTCTACCCTTCCCGTACCCTTAACTAACTAATTAAAGGCCATTCTAAATTCCTATAACATGAGATCTAAGGCACTTTAAGTGTTTTTAGCCTTTAGCCTTACATGCTATTTACCTTTTTACCTTAATATTATATTAATTAGTATAATATAATATATATATAGTAATATGGTTGGAATCGCCTTTTCTAGCGATTCCAGCCATATTATCCACGTATTGGTGGCTTATAAGATAACTGAGAAAAAGCGGTATAAGTACCCTTACCCACTACACCCACCTACTTATACGTGCAGCACCATAACTATTACCTAGGCCCGAGATACACTTATACGGCTGGAAAGCCCTGCTTCAGGGCTTTATACTGTATATATATTTTACTAGTGGCTTGTAAGATGGCCGAGAAAAAGCGGTATAAAGAAGTATCCTTACCTATCACACTTATATACTTATACGTATACCACCATAACCACTACCCGGGCCCAGTATATATAGGCATAGTTAAAATGGCCTTTTTCTAATAATTTCAGATATATCATTCACATATTGGTGGCTAGTAAGATGGTCGAGAAAAAGGTATTAAAAGAAGTTACCTTACCTACTATACCTACCTACTTTTACATACATTACCACAACCACTACCCAGGCCCGGGATAAACTTATATAGCTGAGAAGCCTTAATTATAGGCTCTTTACTGTAGTAATTATATATTAGTAGCTTATAAGATGGCTTAGAAAAAGCGGTATAAAGAAGTATCCTTACTCACTACACCCACCTACTTATATATATAGTACTATAACCACTGCTTAAGCTTAGGATGCACCTATATAGCTAGAAAGCCCTGATCCAAGGCTTCTTACTATAGTAATTATATACTGGTGGCTTATAAGATGGCTGAGAGAAAGTGGAGTGAAAAAATATACTTACCTTCTTTTATTTATAATAGTATATACCTTATTTACTAGCTGACAGTTATCTGAAAAAGCCCTCTCCGAGGCTATACTCCCTGTAAAATTTAATCTTATTATAAGGGTTAGCTGTAAAATGGCTATAAGTAATTCTCTGGAATAGGTAGTTAATACAGATTAAAAACGGCTCTTACGAGTTTAAAACTTAACGAAAAAGACTAATATTTAAATTCTGAAAAAAAGGTAATAAAGCTAAATTATTTTTAAAACTCGGACAAATATTAAAAGGCTGTAATAATGCTAATTAGTGTAAATATCTAATGCCAGAAATAGCCTTTTTAACTCATTTACGCCTTCTTCGCTGTATTGTTAGATATTTAAGATGGAATCACGTGAAAATAGCCGTGATGACAAGCGAGTAGCGCCTGCCAGCACGGACCACCGCATGCACGTGACTTAAGTGGACCCACTCTGCAGCTCATTTCATGGACTGCAAGCAAGGCTTCCACTCTTACACTCGGCATCTATTAACACACTCTTTTAATATGTAGCAAATTGCTTCACCATTAGTCTTTCCATATTATATGGTAGCTGCGACTGAGAGTCGAAAAACCTCACTAACCACACTATCTAGTTCGATCTAATCCGACCTGATCGATATCGCGCTTAACCGACTACTTCGCTGTACAATCGACTTGATCGCGAGGCCTTAACCATCGGCTTAACGCGTTACAGGGTGCAAGTTCACGCGCCCTATACCCAAATCAGAGTCTTCGCTTACTTAATTAACTTCCAATCGTTAAGTTGGCCCAGAACCGCGTACTACGCGCTCTGCAACGCTAAGCTAATACAGCAACCAACTCGAAAACCGCGTTCCACGCGTTCGAAGGGTCGAAACCACAGTTAATTTGGCTCAGAAGCCGCGTTCCACGCGTTCTGCTAAAGGCTAACAACAATTCACCACTGAGCAAATTTTCCACGCTTGAAAACTTTGTTCACCGCCTGAAGAAATTTTCTTTAAGGTACCCCTCATATCACTTTACATTCCATATGCTGAGTCTTGTAGGCGTATGTAGTTATAATGTTGGAATGAGCAGATAAACCTTGCTGCGTGCAAAGTCCTAGCAATTAGGCGATCATCTTTTGCGACAATGGCGCAGCAGTTGCATTCAACATATAACCCTGATCTGACACTCTGCAGAACGGTGAGAAATCCGTAGCCGCACTTACAGAGTCTCGACGCCACGGGTACCCCCCCTCCCTCCTATTACCTTACCGAGTCTTCGTGGTTACGTTAACACATTGACAATGACTTCATCCTCTGGCGCGCCTGGACACTCACGTGGTCGCAGTCAGGGATACCCAGCTAACATTGCTCCCGACCTGGAAGCATTCGAGGAACGCCACGGCGTTGGCGTTCAGACGCGTGCCAGATCCCGCGTCGAAATGAGCTAATCTAGGACTCTGAGCGCTTATCCAGAGCCACCGCTACCGCTGCCCTTAGGAGAGGATAGCAGTTTTGTCAGCGCCCCGGGCGAGTCTGAACAATAAGATGAAAATAGTATGGTTAATGATAGCCGAGTCGGTAATAATATGTTAAACAGCTCATTTAATTCAGATAACGCACCCTCTTAACCTGATCGCTTCGGTCGGAACACGAGCAGTATTTAATACCTAAACCGAATGATTCGTCACTCTAATAAAAGACTAGCTGCTAGGATCCGTAATGAAACCGACTTATAAGCTAAGAATATCGTTAAAATGCAGCAGGTCATTAATAATATCTTAAGCTTAGTCAATAAACTACTACAAATGCTTAATGCGCACGCGGTAAAGTATGATAATACCTAAGTCCTAGTAGCTATCTAATAGGAACTTAAGGCCTTACGTTAAGATACTCTTACTTATAAGGACTTAATTAAAGTGAGCCGCGACCTCGTTAATAATATAACAGAGCTTCGAACCTAGTTATTTACCGACTTAGATACTATACGCTATGGATTGTATAAGGAGATCGACATTACGCGTAAGAACCTTAGCGCAGATCTGAGCACAGCCATTTATAATTTGAATGACGGCATTACGGCTGCACGTAACGACCTGTTTAAGAACCTAGTTACTAGGACTTAAAGCCTGATCGATGATATTGCTAATATGCGTAAGGGTATAGCTACTTAACAGAGCTTAACTAATATATAATAGAGCTTAGCCGACTACTTTGCTAACGCTCGCCGTGAAGCTTAGGATGATATCAGTGCCCTGCGTTAGGAACTTCTTGCCTTAATTAACTATGAGTTAAACTAGCATTAACTCGTAAATACCTAGTTAAACCCCAGCTCTTAAGCGAGACTAGATACCACTTAGATGTTTAGAATCTCTACTACTCCCGTCCTAAGTACTACCTTATAAATGACTTATTAAACTATTAGATTCCCACCTAATGGACCGCTTAATAATAATGATTCTAATAATGATGACGATAACCATCGTGGATATGGTAATGGTAATAATAATAATAGTAATAGCAATAAAAGAAATAACGGTGATTAGGACCACACCTTAGCTGAGTAATGGCACCGTAAAGGAACCACGGATACCGGACTTCGATCCATTACAACTATTACCACTGGTCGTGAAACTTCATATAAGATTAAGCGTGAAGAAATCGGACTATTTAATTTAGAATAGGATAATCTGGATTAAGTGGGTATAGTATCCGACGGTAAAAACTTTATGTTTACTGATATATATAGCTTCATTAATTAACTGGACAGTTATATAAAAGACCCTGTTATAAGAGAAGAGGTGGAGCGATAACTACTTAACCTTTTCCAATCCCTACTTACTAAACTAGCTGCCTTTTAGTGGAATAATAAACTAACTAGCTTAAAAAGAACTATACTACGTTAAGAAGGTTTACCTACACTTAAGGACGCCTTACGTGAATGGTTTTAATTAGATGCTTTTATCGCTACTAAGGACTTCTTAAATACTAAACTTTAGCTTAAGTATATTACTTATAACGAAGCCGTTATTATTTATTACATTTAAAAGAAGACTCGGTTTATTAAAGTAATAAGTATTCTCGCTAATAATAATATTAATTAGCATGGCGTAATAATATAAATTTAGACTAAAATGGAGCTAAAGGTTAAGCAGTACTTATAAGCTCCTTATAAGTATAAAACTTATAAGTAGTATATATAACACGTAAAGGAATACCGTGCCTTACTAATCTCTACCGCTTAAGAGACCTATTTTAATATTTAACTTAAATTTAAGACTAACTATAAGGCTAATAATAATTAAGGTTAATAGTCCTTTAACTACCACCCTTTCCATAAAGATAAGTATAAGTTAAACTATGACTTTAAATGCAGCGATAATAAGGATCGCCGGCACCGCGATAATAAAGATTGTAAGGATAACGGTAAGACTTATAATAATAAAGACTAATATAAGAAAAAGGTTAATTAACTAGTACCGAGGACGCCGTAATGGCGCACATTTTACTAACGATGAAGCTAGTTAATCTAATTAATTAAACTTTAAGTTAGCGAAGTCCACGTTAGAATTCGACGAGATTTCTTACCTGGTACTCGATAAAACCACTATTTATTACTATTGCTACTAAGTATGCGAGTTGCTCACCATTAAAAGAGCTTATCTCTGTAACTGTTAACCGATAAAGGCTACCCGGAATTAACGAATTAAGACGCCGTCACCGCTTAAGCCTGCCCTTCAGACTTTATGGCTATTATTAAGTAGTTTACGCCTCCCGAAACGCGCTTTTCAAGCACCTTAATGACTGCGTTAACGTTAAAGAAGGTATTAAGCGCCTAATGGCTAATAAACACCGCGACTTAGAAACTGCCATGCATGTTAACACGGTTACTAAGTACAAGCATAAGAAGACCCTTAAGGCTGAGATAGCGTAAATCGATAAAGCGCCACTATTTAGTTACACCTACCTGCGCGTGTAAGCCTTCACATTACCCGCCAATCAAAGTGGTGATAGTATTTGCCTTAACCCTAGATCTGCGCGAACTTTAATCGACTGCGATTTCTTAAAGAAGCTGAACCACAGTATAACTTAAAGGAATGGCTGCATTTAAGGCGTGGGTAAAGAAAGACTTAAGCTCACTAAATAGGTAACATTTACCTTCTACCTCTTAAGTAAGGATCGGGATGGCTAACCTACCTTAATGGAATTCGAAAAGTTAAGATGGGTAGTAGATGAAATTCAACCTAATTTGCTGATTAGTAATGATTTCTTAAAAACGTTTAGCAGTAACATCGACTATCTAAGAAGCTACGTTACCTTTAAGGGAGTAAATGACTTTAACATTAACTTTAAGGTCCTCACCCGATCACTCCCCTGCGTGCGTAAAGTGATCACTACGCGTAAGATCTCTATACTTCCTAAACAGAAGGTGTATATCTTAGTGACCTATAAGCTACTATTAGCTGACCGAAGTTTTATGCTTACAGCCTTTCACGACGTAGTCGCCCACGCCGTGGTCGATGTAAAAACGCTATAAGTCGTTATGGCAATTAATAATATTAAGTCAGTAATGACTATCCTTAAGCGTTGTTACGTTAGCACAATTAACGAATGCGCCGATAGTGGATACTTCGTGGCAGACTAAAAGGGCGTTATAAAGGCCGTCATGGCCAGTCTCGCTCTCGCCTTAATAGCTGCATTAATAGCTTCGCTAACCGCCCTTGAACTAACCGAATCCTCCCTCTTTATAGCGCCTATTAACACCGAATTTAAATTAACTAACTTAATTAAAGCAGTAGCGGAAGGATATGCAACCGAGTAAGAACTAAACCAACCGGAACTCCTTTACTTCACTACTATTGCCACGTAACAATTAACCAGTACCCCGTTAACGGATCAAGTTATCGGCATTGTGGAAGGCAAGCTCCTTAATAACGTTATTGCCTTAAAGGACCTCGATAAGCTAAGGGTGTTAGAGAAGCACTCTACCTTAAGAATTCGAATGGGAGGCGAATACAAGGAGGTCGTTAATGAAGTATATATATATACTAAGGATAAAACCTTCGCTAAAAGACTTAAGTCCCTTATTAAATGGTTTCCTTAGCTGTGGAAGGACTAGGGCCTGATCAAAATGCCACTGGAGCAATGGATGAAAGTTCCACTTGTGGAAAGATAGCAGAACCAAAAGGTTGCTTCCAAATCATACCTACTTAGCCGTAAGGACATGGAGGTAGTGGATAAAACCTTTAACGCGCTTTATAACGTTAATAAGATAAAGTAAGTATATAATCTAACTATATTCGTATATTTAGCCTTCGTCGTATAGTGAATGGTTAAAGGAGAACTTAAAGGAAGAGTCGTTATAAATCTTTATCCGCTTAATAAAGTAACTATCCTTAATAACTACTTATTGCCCCTACAGTCCAGAATTATTTAAGCATTAAGAGGTAAATGGTTTATTTCAGCTATCGACGTTATATCATTCTTTTACCAGTTCGGCGTTTATCCACCTTATTAAGATAAGTTCACCCTTATTAATCTTAAAAGGTTAGAAAAACTAATCGTAGCTTTAATAAGGTATAAGAACTCGCCTGCTTATATTTAGAGATTTATAAACCGCTTACTCTTTAGCCACTTAAACTATTATAGAGCGTTTATTAATGATATCGTTATCTTCTCGGACACTACGGATAAATATATATCCCACTTAAAGACTATCTTTCATTTGTTTTACGATAAGAATATTATTATCTTTACCACTAAGTTATATTTAAGATATCTTAACGTTAAGCTACTAGGATTTCATGTTAATAAACTTAGTCTAACTACCATTAAGGACTATATCACTGCATTTAAAAAGTTAACATTTTTAAACCAGTTAAAGGCTCTTAAGTAATATATCGGTAGTACTAAATTCCTACGTCACCTTATTTCATATTACGTATAAATTATCGAACCGCTTTAAGCGCGTAAGGTAGCCTTACTCGCTGAAGGAAGAAAAACTAGTAAAGTCGAGACCGGTTACTTAGCTAAAAGAGCTAATTACTGTTAAAAAACTTATTACGAGCTAGCCGATAAAGAAAAGCTAGCATTCGAAACCCTATAAAAGGTTATATATAATGAAGATAACATAATATTATACCATTATAACCCCGATAAGCAGCTATTTATATAAGTGAATGGATTATTGGAACGGGGCTTCGGCGTTATAGTATTCCACTTAAAGGATGGATATAAATAGGAAGAGGGGCAAGCTATCCTATCGGCGCAGGTACTTCTAGTTATATTCCTGAGCAAATGTCTAACCAAAGCAGAAACTAGGTACGGCCCGTCAGAACTCGAAGTCGCATGCTTAGTTTAAGCAATTAAGCGACTACGTACTACTGTTCATTTAGCTAATGGTAAAGTCTTCGTACTTACAGACCATTCGGCCACGAAAGGCATAATGGAACAAACCAGCCTTAACACATCGTCGATAAACCGGGCTAATAAAAGACTGATTAACGCGTCCATATACCTGTCACAATACAACCTTAAAGTATACTATCTGCCAGGAAGACTTAACTACGTACTGGACGCCCTTAATAGGCTTAGGACCGTGGATAATGGCCCCGACAACCCCGACGGCGTGCCGGTACTAGATGATATATGGTTTACATACGCCGAAGCGCAGATAAATTCGGAAATAAAGGACAAATTCATTAAAGGATATAAAACCGATAAGAAATATTCAGCCATTATAACCGACTTACGGAAAACCAGTGAGGACACAAGCATCCTGTTGGATGCACAAGTGGAAGTACCCCAGGAAAGGACGTCACGTGACGGCCGGAAGCAGAGGAATGGGCGCCTGAAGAATGGGCCCATAACGTATGGAATGGAGCGCTTCTGGAAGTTGATGTAACCGAAAAGAGTGCTCCACAACGCCGGAAAGGGATGATCCGCCGTTTGATCCTTTGTTTCAGACCTGTCCATATAACTCATAAAACGGCTAGAAACGGCCTGCCAGACAGTTGAGAAGAAGAACACAAGTTGACCTCAATTACTACGTGTGCACTGCAAGCCGTGACTTCCAACACATCCTCTCTCGGCCCGGGCACCCTTTTATTATGATTAACGGATTGCTTTACAATATTCGACCTAACGGTACGCGCAGTCTTTACGTGCCGTACTCGGAGATTAAATCAATATTAGAAGCCGCTTATAATAATAAACACTACTTCGGAAGAGATCGTATGCTTTACGAACTGCGAGGGCTGTTAATTAACAAAAAGACTTACTTAGTAAAGAAGTATGTTAAGCACTGTCCAGCCTGCTTGCTTAACTAAACCGATAGACAAGCCCTTATCGGCGACTACCAGCTAATTAAGCTAAACAGCAGTCTCTTAATGCAAGTTATCGCTATCGATTTCATCGTGGGATTACTAGTAGTATCATTTACAAATACCCCCTGGTAAATTGAAGGTCATATAGAGTATGACAGCTTGCTCACAACCACAGATAAAGCGACAAAAAGAACCCTGTTAGTCCTAGGGCATTTAAAGTACTCCGCCGAAGACTGGGGCACAGCACTGATGAGGCAATTGATCCTTAGTGACTAGGGAGCACCAACTGGTATTATCTCTAATAAGGACCGAAAGTTCACCTCTGACTTCTGGAAAGGAATGTAGAAAACTATGAGCACTAGGCTGATGATGACTGCCGCGTATCACCCACAGGCAGATAGCTTATTAGAACGGAAGAACTAAACAGTAGAGATAGCCCTGCGTTTCCACTACTTTAACAACCCAGAATCCTCCTAGCTAAACATCATCCCCGCGCTGCAATGGAACCTGAATTTAGCCTACTCAGACTTAATCAAATTAACGCCCCATGAGCAGCTATTTAGTTTTAAGCTGCCAGGACCTTTAGATATGGTAATAGGTACCGCTTAGCAGCAGGATCCTTTAGATCACACCGTCTTGCGCACGTACTTACGGTAAGACGCGCAGCTCGCCATGGACTTTGCGGCTGCGGAGGCTAAAAGACGGTACGACGAGCACCACAGGCCGGTTAAATTCAATAAAGGTGATAAGGTGTACCTTCGCCTGCATCATGGATACCACTTGCCAGGAAAACCACCTAGGAAATACTCACAACAGCGGTCAGGACCCTTCATTATTATACGGCGTGTTGGCCGACTGGCATATAAATTGGACCTTCCGCCCAATATAGGCATACACCCAGTTATCTCCGTGGCCCACCTGTCAGCAAGTCCAGACGGAGAAGACCCCTTCCAACGCACTCAGCCGCCCCCAGGACCAGTCGAAAACGACCAAAGTAGCTCTGGGCTGGAAGATGGAGAAAGGTTTAAGCTTGAACGCATTGTGGACCACAAGCCCCATAAACAAGGCTTTCAATACCTTGTAAAGTGGAAAGGATGGGGCAATGAGCACAATGTGTGGAAAACAGAGTGGCAACTCCGTAACTCCTAAGACCTTGTTAGGGAATACTGGCAACGAATGGGAGGTCGCTCTGCCACGGCAAAACAAGCTGAGGAAAAGAGCCCAGTACAGAAGAAGAAGCCTAGGCGCCCACGAAAGGCTAAGACTACGCCCTCTAACGGTGACTCATCGCTTGATAACTTACTGGTTAAAGGAACAGCGGAAAACGCGCCAGTTATCAAGCTAAATAACGACGACTCACTTAAAGGCCTCACCTCGCCAGGCAATACACCTGCTGTTACCAAACCCTCGGAAACCTTACCCACGAAAACGAATGAGCCCGTTCAGTAGAAAGAAGGCTTGCGACGCTCCCAGAGGCTGCACAAACGAGCAGCAAGACATCATGGATAAAGATCCCGAGGATCGGGATCGTTATATCGGAAAGAAAAATTAGTGATAAATGTCCACTGAGGACAGTGGAAGAATTCTTTTACCCCCCGGCATTTGATGCCGGAAATGGCCTTTTTAGCCCATTTGCGCCTTCTTCGCTGTATTGTTAGATATTTAAGATGGAATCACGTGAAAACGGCCGTGATGATAGGCGAGTAGCGCCTGCCAGCACGGACCACCGCATGCACGTGACTTGAGTGGACCCACTCTGCAGCCCATTTCATGGACTGCAGGCAAGGCTTCCACTCTTGCACTCGGCATCTATCAACACACTCTTTTAATATGTAGCAAATTGCTTCACCACCAGTCTTTCCGTATTAATATCATAAAGTGTTTAAAGCCGATAACGTGCGTGATAAGCGAACGTAACAGACAAGCGAGCGCAACACTTTCCGGCACCCCACCACAACTATCCTCAATTACATAACCACAATACTAAGAGACAACTATAACTGAATTAGA